>PNEQ01082514.1:0-86774 GCA_003012365.1 Medauroidea extradentata | reverse complement strand
CATTAATCACATATCACACCTTAGCAGACATGATTGGTGGCTAGCCAGGCGACTGCAGGTGGGCAAAAACCAAGTGTTTCTCATTACCAGGCAGTAGCACAGGAACGTGACCTCGACAACCAGAAAAGAGGCGATGGAGGGGACCCAACCCTGAATATCTAAAAGCGTGGTGGCTGCAGCAACAGCAAGGAGCACCAGAGGATAGCAGCGTAGCAGAGGACAGAGGCAACAAATGGAAAAAAATATACTGTCCCGATACATTTAACTTTAAACAGACATAATAACACTGAAACAGATAATTTTAAAACTGGATGTAGCATAATTGTACTATAAAATTTACAATTAATCATAATTATTTGTGTACTACACACCATTTTTTTAAACCCACATTGTCAAAGGTTTGTTGCACATTGTATAAATTATTTTATTTTAGTGATTTTAGTGTAAGGTACTTGTTCGCTGTTTGTTTGGGGTTGACAAGGAAGACATGGTATTATATTGGTTACGTGAAACAATGTAACACCTATATAATGTTATATTTTTTGGTCATAAAAATATATGCTCTGAGGAACAGCAAATGCAGACTACCTGCATGTTTAGTGCACCCTATTTTACATATTAAAGAGTTCAGGGGTACAGAAGGTATCTTTGATCCGCAGAAACGTACAGCGATAAGAGCAAGTTTCAAAATTACAAAAACCAGTCTCAAATTTAAACAGACATCCACAGTAACACAGACCTGACATGGGCCCGCAAATGGTGAGGGACCCCTTCATCTCGTCTCCCCACTACTGTCCTGAGCACATCAGTATTAATGCAGTGCGATGTGCTAAATGGTGAGGAGAAGGGAACGGTATGAGATAGGTCAAACAGCTGTAGCCAGTTGCAGAGGACAACTCCAGGGCTCCGCCAACCCTCGTGTTTCATTTGCAGCATAAACTATAAAATAACTATTCTGTATTATGACCAGAACCTCTTCACGACCATCTGTTACATCACATACTTGAATTGTTGATTTATGAGGATCATGCTACTTTTACAGGTAATGTGCACGATGCACCTAATCCAAACATAAACAACTTGCAAGGGGTTTGAATAGGAATACTCTTAATTATTTCACCACCTTAATTACACAAGTCCAAAATAAACATACAGTTTCAAAACATGCTAATGAACACATAGAAGCCAAGGCATAATTATTTTATTGTAATTATTTACATGTTTTAACTTGATAGTTCTAAGGCGAAGTTGTGGGCCAACACTAGCACTCCTGGCAGCCATCATCGATGACGGTTAGGGGCGCCATGTGCTTGCCCCAGTCTACGTGCAACCTCATTTGGTTACAGACATGGACTGGTGGCAGGGGAGACTTCAACTTTGCTTACATCTGATTTCGTTGTGTTGTTCATCATAATTATCTGGAACATTTTCCGCCCTTCTGTCCTCTGTTGTTTCTCAAATTAATTTCTGCACAATTCCAAGCCTTTTGTTTTGTCGACATCCTAACTCGGTCACGTCTCAGTTCTTAAGGTGATCATCCGTGATGTTCGCAGAAGATTAACCGCGTGCCTAATAAACCACCAAGTGGAACCAATGCCAGTGCATGTTTATTTAAAGTGTTGAGGCATCCCTTTTACCCAACGAAGAGGAAAAGAGTAAGTATACAAAGTCGCAAGGTCTTACCATTTTGTACCCTAAATATTTGGACATATTTTGTGCTCCTGCCTTCAGCCTGGTATTTACTGTGGAAGGACCCATATCAGACTTTCACTTTAAAGTAGCTAAGGACAGATGGTAACAAATTATTTTAGTGGGTTTCAAGCAAGAAAGTTGACATGATGTAAATTAAGTATCTAATGACAGATCAAAGTAGTTGAAAAGTTATCTTTGAAGAATATTTATTGATAAAAAACAGTAATAGTAAAGGTAGTGTATGGAAGTCTCCATTCACATCTGTCTTTTAGGCCATTAAGACCAGTTTTGGCTTTTAGCACATTATTTGTGAGTGTTAGTTTGTATGAAATAGGAGCATTCTTTCTCAGCATTATTTAACTCAGTCCATTATTACTCAGTAAATTTTTAAGACATTTAAAAAATGTACAACTTTTTTATATTTTTGGTTTGTGGAATAAATTTGCGCATTCAAGTTTATGTTACAAGCATTTAATTTTCATATTCTAATTTACTGGTACTATATACTGTACATGTAATTACGTTAAGTTTATTAAGCTTAAGGAGGAATCCTATTATGCAGTTTTAAAGACTGAAACATAATATACAATAAACCAACGTACTGCCTTCCAGGATAATTAATTTTCATGTGAGCAAAATAATAACTGTACTGTACAGATTCTTAGCGAAAAATCCTCCTTTTGAGAAGCGAATGTATTTGCTTCCTATCCTCACTGTCTGGTAAAGCTAAATGAGAGAACTCAAGCCCTCAACTTCTCTTGCCACTTCCTGTAGCGTCAGACCGCTGCTATCATGAACTACGTTTCCACCTCCTGATCACTGTATACTAAAGAAATACATTTGCTGAAGACACTACACTGCAGACTTGAGTGTAAATATCTTGACATTATGGAACACTACAAGAAAGCATTTGGTTGATTTTGCTAGGACTTCTATAACGTAGTTTATATCACAGGTACTACTTAATTCCAAAAGTTAACTTCAGGTGTTCGAGAATTACACTACTGGATTTGATGTTACCCTAATAGGAATGGGCAGATTCAATAAAAAAGTTTTTTTTTTCCATGCCTAGTTGCATTTTGTAGAAACATTACATAAAGAACGACAATACTTACCAATATCCAATGAACTTTCAAACAGCAGACAACAACTAAAAAACAACACTGCATCAGACCAAATAATAGTTGTTTCACACAGAGCCTAATTTACACTGCTTGCTCATGATTCTAAGTTTGGTAAGAAAAATTTGATATGGCATGGCCTAAGTCCTCTCTGAAATAATAAAAAATCTATGTAATTACGGTGGGCCTACAAGTATATTGCATCGAATTAGCCAGCCTTTAACAATAACTTTACTAAATCGTAAAGCAGTAAATCAACAAACTATTTGTGGTATCTACTCAACTTTTTCAAAACATATTAATCTACAGTGTAGTAAATTGCTATAATCATGTCTTCATCAAGTTTCTTTTCTTTCATGCAATAATTCCTAAACATTACAAATTGTGTAGTAATGTTGCATGAAATTGATGATAAATCATAAAACTACGTAGAAATTATTGAATCACAAAACATTAAATAATAATGTGAGGCCAATGAACATGAAAATATTTATTATCAGCTGTTCTGCCTCCTCTAGTTTTATGTTGGGCCTTGAAACTAGCATGGCAACACCAGGAGTACACCCTGCGACTAAGTAAAATTGGCTCCCAAGCAGAACCACAGCCAGGTTTTCGCAAGTGATATGTAGGCATTACAAGGCACCAGGCATATGCTACTCTGTCAGAGAGTGTAATAACATAATTACATTCATTTTGGTGGGTCACACGACACTGTTGCAATTGGTTACGTCACATTTTCTCAAACTTAAGTGGCTTTTGATTTCAATGCTGATTTGAAAAGAAAAAAAAAAAAGGCAAATGCGACAGGCATCATTCATTATATGATGGTCACAGAGCAAGTAGGTAATGAGACAATTGTAATTTCTGCTGTCAGAGCCAGATTTGATGCATCACAGAAAGAGGGAAACTATAACAGTGTGGTGAAGCCTTGTTACTGTAAGCAGCGCTATGCAAAGACTTCTACCATCCGCACCCTCCTTAGAACACCTCACACTACCATAAAAGAAAGTAACCATATTTTGGCATGTGCAGGGAGCACACATCTGTAGTCACACTAGAAGTTTTTTTTATGAAAAATTGAGGATAATTAATACTTAAAGTGCAAAGTGTACTGAATTTTTGCATTCTTATAAATACTGCTCAGTCTCACTTAGTGTAGAGGCCAGCCGGCATGACAACAGCAAACTACAGCAACCACAAAGTAATCAGTTTATGACAGTGTGTGCCTTGCTGCATCGGCTGGCCTCTGCCTCCTGAAAAGTAACAGCAGCACAATATTACGCCAAAGAGAGCAAAGGGCATAAATACTGTAGGGGAAAGGACGTTGACCTTGTCACATCCTCTGTCGCTACAACCCATTCTGCCCTTTTTCCAGTTGCTTTCGCTTCTCAATGTCACCCACTTGTAGCTTGTTTTTTTCTATTTCCATCCTCATATAACTGTTAGTTTTCTAAATTCCATTAGTAACATGCAAAACAATTAAACTGAATATGACTGCAGAGCTTGACAATGTATTAAGTGATAGTTTAAGCAATGCAGCAACAAAGATGATAGTGTTTACAGCACATTGTTAATGAAGGATATGTTTGCAAAAAATATAAACTCTAAAAAGCTCACGTGCTAATGAACATAATGATGCAACACACATACTGAGAGCTATAACTGACAATACAGTGATAGCTATTAAACCTAGTCAAACCACATGTTGTCCTTAGTAATGTGTGTAAGTCCTGCATTTTAAATTTTGTACCTGCTGTGGGTGCCTTCGTACGAACTTACCGATGTCAACTCTATCGATTACTTCAGCTGATCGCTAATCGACTCCCACTTCTTGCTACTCCTTTTCCCCTATCTGCCCCTCCTCCCTCGCTCCTCTACTACTGTCTGCCTCTTCCCCTCCCCTCCTGGGTCGGATCGGCCGAACGGCCTAGGAAGGTAGGCTGGTTTCACTTGGACAACTGACAGCAAGGGTGACAGACTTCTCCTCTTTCCCATCCCACTGCAGGCCAGCGAGGAAAATTAGGTAACCTTCCACAATGTGGAGTACCTAGTGGTTTTTTTTAATTATACAATTTCTGTAAATGTCTGCATGTTTATTCCCAATTTAATAAGCTCCACTTATTATCATCATTGTCAAAGAAAACGATTGTGGAATATTTTGTCTAATCCTTTTAACCTTTTGGTTTTTTACTCGTCATGCAGACTATTTATCTTTTGATAATAACCCTTCAGGTTTCCTTTTTTTTATTTATTGTAGTAATTAAGGTTCGCTAGCCTTTCCTTTGCATTACTGTCTCTCGCTGTCATGCATCTCCTTGCGCCCATTTGGACTCTATTTTACCTCGTGTTTGTTCGTAAGGTTCATGGTATTGACCACTCGTATTGAGCATAAAAAGTTCTAGTAACTGCTTCGAATCTGGTCCGAGTTTTTAATTAAATATTTGGTATATAATTAATTAACCTTATTGCTTCATGACCTTATTTGTTAGTATTTTGCGCTTTGTAATAAACAATTATTTGCTTAAGGAAATAAATTGTGAGATGACATTCAATTGTTCATTAGAATATTTTGTCATATTTTGAGATGTTGAATGAGGACAATTTGTTCACTTAAGGTAAAATGTTTAAAGACTAAACATTTATGTGTCTTGATTTTCATAAGATGATTAATGTGAAAATTGATCTAGACCACTGTCAACATATCTCTGTGATTGGTAACAAGTAAAGTTATGGAAGCCTGTTTACTCTTCCTACTAAGTCAATTAATAACTGTGTGTTTTGAACTTGGATTTAATGTCATACTGTTTTTCTCGATATTTTTAATAATTCAATCCACAGTTCTATTCTTATGCCTAACTTTTGTAACATATACTTTGACAATGACTTCTGTCTATCAGGTACATATTATATGCTCGGTTTTGGAGATATACTTCATTTAACTTGGTGTAAATTTACTCATTTTTGTTTGTATTTCTCCATGACTTGTCACCTGGGGCTTCTCCTTGGGTACACTGCATAAATATTTTTTTTTGTGAACTGTTTAAGAAGACGACAAAAATATGCTGCTAAATACGTATTAAAATTACGTACAGTTCTTACAGCATACACATAATTTGCTTAAACTGTAGAGCTTTTGTTTGCCCCTGGACAAAGTAATTGAAAACATAGAAGTATGACACATAGACAGTCGGCAGTCTCAGCTAGTCCACAAGTCAGTGGCTTACGTCTCAAGCACAGCTGTGGCATGTGAGGAGAAGCAACAGATGGCAGGAAAGTTGTATTCTGCTGGTGCGGTTGGCAACGCAGCACTGTATTTGACAATCACTATGGTTAATACTTACTACGTGTTTTATATTTGTATAAGTTTCTAATATTATTTTAGTAGGGGCTCATTTACCTGTAGAGAAATGTAAAATAAAATATGTTGCTTCAAGTTTTTCTGAAACTACTTGTTCATCAACTAGAATGCTTACTTTTAGTTTTTAAAATATTAACATATCTTGAAGGGAATATCCCTGAACATTTCAAATATGCATGTATGTGTCCAATGAAATAGTGTAACAGTTTCTATTAAAGTGTGAATACTGTATCACACCACAAACTGAGAACTGTTTGCAAGCAGGAAAATGTAAGGTAAGGAATAATCACAGGAATTATAAAGCAAACAAAACATTACCAGCAGTACTGCTTAGTCTACTTTTTTCAACATGTGTGCAAATTAACCTTAAAAGTTTAAATTGTTTATGTAAGCCTATATTTATATGAAATAAAATATTATGTAATACATTCTCATGCTATCTAACATATTGGACCTACATCAACAAAGACTGTTACGTCAAACGTTGTATAGTAAATACTAAATTTGCTTTTAATCAACTTGTAGTTTATGGCATACATGTATTAAAAAATATTCATTCATCCACTGAAGTCTTAAAAATTGGGGGACATATGTATATTACTAAACGCAGGCCTCAGAGTTGTCTAATACATCTTAAATTGTGAATATAGTGACCATCTGACTTGGAAAAGTGACTACGAAGTGGCTATAAAGGGAAAAAAGTGACCAAAAAGTAACTTTATTTTTTATTATTTGTGCTTTTTGAAGATTAAAACTAACATAGCTACATGTTTTTTAACTTTGTAGCATAGTATCTGTTGAGTATTGCAAATTATTTCAGAGTGTCATTTGACTAGTTCAGTACTCCCCAGTCTCTTCTTTGAGTCTTGTGGTCTGTTTAGTTCGATGTCAACACGTAGACAGAATGTAGTGATGTTAAACGAGTGCAATTACAATCAGCTACTGAATTAACCAACGCATAGTTATTTCAAACCCTTTCATAACTAACAGAGGTTATAGGCCCAGGTGAGTTAATAGGTGTTGATCAAGAGTAGGCTCGGCCGGGAGCGCAAATGTTACTAAAATTTCTCACTGTACGGTAACAACCGTGCCGGAAAACCGTCATGGCGTCTAACACATTGTCCTTTGTCAAAAACTCAGAGGCAGAGAAAATTATGCGTCGTGAAAATTCCACATGAAAGCGTTATTGAATTCAGACGACCAGTGGGATGTCGTCCAAGGAACTGTCAAGGCAGAAGAGGCAAAATACAAAGATCGCAAGGCGCTATCAAAAATTTCATTGTTAGTGGAAAAAGAATTAATTCACAACATCGAGAAATGTGAAACATCAAAGCACGCCTGGGACACGATTCAGACACTTTTTGAAGATTCTGGACTTACTAGGAAGGTAGGATTGTTGCGTCAATTAATTTTCACACGTCTGGACAACTGCAAATCGGTTGAAGAGAATGTTAATGACATCATGTCAACGGCTCAGCGTCTATGTGACATCAAGTTTGAAATATCAGACAGGTGGGTAGGAACTTTACTGCTAGCCAGTCTACCAGAAGAATAAAAGCCCATGATAATGGGTTTTGAGAGTTCGGGGATGCCGATTACAGCTGACTCAATCAAAATCAAATTATTGCAAGATGTGAAGTCCAGTTCAAGCCAAGTCCAATCTGCAAACATCGATTCGGCGGTGTACAGCAATCAATCTATGAACGACACAGCGATGCACAGCAATCAATCTTCGAACTCGAACAGGCAGCGGAATGACAACAGACACTTCAATAATAAACAAACCAAGCAGACACAACCTTGCAAATGCTACAATTGCAATCGTGTGGGAAAATTTATGGCCGAGTGTAATAGTAAAGTGAAATCTAATGAAAAACATAATAAGACAAAGGACAGCCACGATGTTGTCAATGGACAGAACACTTATTTAGCATGTATGCTTACAAACAAATAGGATACGGGCTGTGAGTGGTTTTTAGATTCATGTGCATCTGTTCATTTAACAAAGGACGAGCTAGAAAACCCCTTGTTGGCATCTAAGGTGAAAATACTTACGGCAAACAACAAACCCCTTGTGACAAAATCCTTCGGGAATGTAAACATTGAGTTGTCAGTGGACAGTGAGACCAGCATCATCACGACCCACGGTGTACATCATGCACCGAATGTTGCAGCAAATCTTCTCTCAGTAAGTAGAATTACTAGCAAGGGAAACACTGTGATTTTTAATAGAGATAGTGCCCAGATATAGAAATCTAGTGATGAATTGATAGTTTCAGCAACTTGAAAGGGTGGCATCTACAAGTTGGATGTACCACAACCTGTTAGTGTCGACAGAGTGTACACTGTTGTGTGAGATGAGGATCTATGGCATCGCAGGTTAGGGCACTTGAATAGGAAGAGTATGCATTCATTGAAGACAATGGCCACTGGTGTTCAGAACCTGCAAACAAACAAGATCCCATGTGAAGTCTGTGCCAGAGGTAAACAAATTCGTTCACCGTTTTCTCGGAGCACATTTAGGGCACAAGCACCTCTGGAATTAGTGCACATGGACTTATGTGGGCCAATGGAAACAGTATCCATAGGAGGCAGCAAATATTTCTTTGTGCTGATTGATGATTTCTCTCGATACACCCATGTGTATTTCCTGGCATCTAAAGATGAGGACTGTGTTGTGTTCAAAGAGTTTTGTGCATTTGTCGAGAATCAGACAGGTAACAGAATTAAAAACTCTACGTTCAGACAATGGGACAAAATTTGTAAATAGTGAGTTCTCTAGTATCACGAAGAAAAAGGGCATTCAACACCAACGCACAGTCAGGCATTCGCCATAACAGAACGATGTTGCAGAGCGTGCAAATCGTAAGATTGTTTAGAAAGCACGATGTCTGTTGCAAGATGCAGGACTGCCAAAGATATATTGGGCTGAGGCTGTATCGACAGCTGTCCATCTCAACAACAGATGCCCAACCAAGGCACTTGAGGGCAAGACCTCTTATGAAGCCTGGTACACAACCAGACCCAACCTTAGTTATCTGAGAATTTTTGGGTGCGAAACTATGGCACAGGTACCAAAAGATAAAAGGAAGAAGTGGGACCTACGATCCGAAAAACTGATATTCGTCGGCTGTTGTGACAACACAACGAGTTACCACCTCATAAACCCTACCACCAAGCAGGTAACGATTAGTTGGGATGTGGTCTTCCTTGAAGAAAAACTGGTAATTGAGAGTCCACAAGAAATTAATGAAGACCCGTCCATCCCGCAAACTGTTGATACCGTTGACAAAATCATTCCTGAAGATTCTGAAAAGGGTCAGGATGACATTGCCTCAACCCTCAATGTGGACGACGAAGAACCTTTTCGTGGTTTCGCAGCAGAAGATGAGATGGAAGAAACATATACAGTTGAAAAAGTGATAAGATCCAATTGTGTTCCGAAACCCAAATCCAACCCAGATTGTGTGTCATTTTTAATTCTGGAAAAAAATGAGCCAGTCACACCAGAGGAAGCATTTACCAGTCCACAAGCCACAAAATGGAGGGAAGCTATTGATGAAAAGTTGTCATCATTCGTTAGTAACGAAACATATGGATGGGCGGACTTGCCAGAAGGTACAAAGGCACTCAAATCGAAATGGGTGTTTACAATAAAAATCCTGAGTCCAAGGAACCTAGATACAAGGCCACACTAGTAGTTAAGGGTTGTTCACAAAGACCAGGGATAGACTACGAAGATACTTTTTCCCCTGTTGTCAAGTATTCTTCGCTAAGGTACCTCTATGCATTAGCTGTCAAAGAGGACCTGAAAATAATGCATATGGATGAGAAGACTGCGTACCTACATAGCCGCCTGGATGAGGTAATATATGTACAGCCTCCAGAAGAACAAGAGGGAAAACCGCCTGGCAAAGTTTGGCGGCTAAGAAAGGCCATGTACGGGCTGAAGCAAAGTGGGAGATGTTGGAATCAACATCTACACCAAGTTCTCACTGGAATGGGACTACAGCAATCCAAAGCAGATCCTTGTATCAACTTTAAACATGCTGGCAGGGGACTGATTGTGTGTGCCATTTATGTGGATGACCTTATCATCTTTACAAATGAACCACAGATCCAGAAGGAAGTCTGGAAGAGGCTGGAATCTGAATTTCACTTGAAGAATCTAGGCAAGGTGGAAGATTGCTTAGGTATGAAAATCACCAGGGATTGGGATAAGGGGAAGCTCTCCATCGACCAGACCAGCTACATCGACAGAATGCTCCAGAAGTTTGGCGTGTCAGATTGTAATCCTTTTTCAACTCCGATGGAAGCTGGCATCAATCTTCGAGACCCTTCAAAGAACATGGCGAAGGGTGATGGTGAAAGTGTTGCAAAGTGTAGTGGGCCAGTGCCATACCAGTAGGCTGTTGGGAGCCTTCTTTACCTCTCCCAAGTTTCCCAACCAGACATATCATGTGCAGTTAACTGTTTGGCCCAGTTTAACAATAACCCAGAGAAATGTCGTTGATTAGCTATCAAGAGGATATTCAGGTATTTGAAGGGGACCAGGAATCTGAAACTGGAGTTTGACTACAACAGTAACCCTGATTTACTTAGTTACAGTGATGCCGACTGGGGAGGTGAGAACAATAAGCATTCAGATACTGGCAGCAGCATCAAATTCATGGGTGGTCTGATTTCATGGTCCAGTAAAAAGCAAAGAACAGTTGTTAAGCACAGTCGAAGCTGAATACATGGCACTTAGTTCTACCGTCCAAGAAACCTTGTGTAGAGAGCTACAAAAGGACATTGAATCCAGGCCATCAATTGTGTGTTGTGACAACAGAGGAGCCATACATTTGGCACAAAATTGTGTAACCAGTCTAAACATATAGACATTCAATATCATTTTGTTAGAAAGCATGCACAAGAGGGAACTATAGAGGTTAATTACCTATCAACAGATGAGATGGTTTCGGACATAGTACTGACAAAACCTCTAACCAAAGAGAAGCACAACCATTGTGTTCAAAAGTTAGGTCTCCGATAAAGTGTTTTGTTTCATTATCAATTTTTATTTTGTACAGTTATCTTGGATCTAGGTTGTTCATGCTGTAACCTATTTTTGTAATGTGCCCTTGACAGTAATTTGAAATAACTCTGCCATAATTTTTGCCCGTGTGTATGTTTTTTTTTTTTTTTTGTTTTGTGAAACAATTTAAGGGGAAGTGTTGAATATTATAAATTGTTTCAGAGTGTCATTTGACTAGTTCAGTACTCCCCAGTCTCTTCTTTGAGTCCTGTGGTCTGTTTAGTTCAATGTCAACATGTAGACAGAATGTAGTGATGTTAGATGAGTGCAATTACAATCAGCTACTGAATTAACCAACACATAGTTATTTCAAACCCCATTCATAACTAACAGTATCTTTCCTAAAATCTACTAGCTATAATACTATACCAACTCCTACAATATATCACCATGATTAAATAGGCCTACATAATTGAGTCACATAATCATTTACCAATATTAACCAACAGTCTTTCTATCAGGCCATGAAACTGTAGGCTGAGTCTGAATTGGTGTAATATGATATTTTGTGATTTTAAACTACATAAAATTTGTACTCCAAACATGAGTCACGTCAGTGGCGGTGCGTAAGGCCATGCTCTCGTGCTGTAGCACTGAGTAAACTTTTACAAAGTTATTGTGTACTTAATTTCATTAAATTTCAGGTAATGTGCTACAATTTATACTTCAAACCTTTCTTGATACGTGATCGACTGCTTTGCGCTAAGTTTTAAGGCAGACGGAATTTTCTCAAGTAATTTCGCTCGTGTAAGCCGCCCTTTTCTATGGTGTAAACCTGGCTCGGTGCTCCCACGGACTAGCGCACGGCTGTCACTCCTCTTTCCTACCCCCTGTCCAAGCCAGAGGCGTAGAGAGACGCGGGAACCTCGCCTTTATCAACACCTGCTCCGTGCAATGAGCAGAGTAGCTCTGCTATCTACTGCGCAAGCGCGCGACAGTTACGTCAGCGCGTGGACAATGATGGCCGCTCACGTCGCGCACGTGGTTGTACATTGCTGACAGGTAAACAAAGTAATTTTCGGTTTCGCATGGATGTGTAGCTGATTTAGAATAACTTTTATGAATAGTACGTTACTATGTATTACTATTGTAAGTTGCGGGTGTGAGTGACGTGATACCGTGCATAAATAATGAACTGCCGTAGAATCTATGTTGTTAGTCTTTGACACAATGAATGCATTACCAACGTTTGATGATGGGGTAAATTGGTAAGTCGAATTTTACAATATTGATTCATTTTTGTGAAAATTCTGTGTTGCTTGACGGTAAGTAGAACATTATTTTAATGTTTGTATCCGTGGTTTATTAGTGGCGAGTTTGTTTTCCGAATGTGACGTGGTAGGTATGAACTGCACACTTTTAATTACGTGTTTCGTAATTGTAATCATAAATATCGTAGGCCTAAGGCCTAGCTGATAATAAAACGAGCTGCGCACAGTTATTTAATCGCATCAAAATGATATGCCGATGCGGTGCTGAAGATATGCGTAGGCCTACTTCGTGTGTGTTATAAAATTGCGCCTGCATTTAGACAAGCTGAACTCTAATGACGTCTCACATGCGATATTGTTGGCATTTTATCTACGAGTCCGGTATTAATCGTGAGGAAACACAAAAGGAATGCAGTAAGAAGAAATGCACAGAAACTGAAATTGTAGGATACTAACTTCCCATTAAGTTATTGCTTGTGTATTTAATGAATACCTACACATTGTAGATAACATTTTTCGGAGCAGTGTCATGTAGCCACAAAAAAAAAAGTCCTTGGCTCGGTTTCACCAACTTCTGTTAAGCATGTAACATTTGTTAAAGGAGATTAACAGAAGATTTTACACGTTAAATATAACTTAAATAAAAACACGTGGTAATCTTTTTGTTAATATGCAGCGGAATGATACAATCTGGCTGAAAATAGAAATTAAACAGGGCGTTTGTTTTAAGTAGGCTACTCACATTATCACAAACTGTCTGTAAGCATTTTTTTTCCTTTTGGAAGCTAAACCAGTTTCATATTGTTGGGTAAGTTGCATACATATGTGAAGGCGCAGACTATGCTATGCAACAGTAGTATAACAATGTGAATGTGTGTATTATGGCTGCTGAACACGTTTGACATATTATAATATCTGCTGATCAGACGTATTCTGAGAATATTGCTAAATATTATGTTTTCAAAGACAAGAGTAATTATAAATTACAATTAATACAAAACTAAACTTAATTCTTTAAGTTGAAAGTTTTTTACAACACACTTTATTGGTTACATTACTGCTTACCATGAAACACAGTGTAATTTCTCAATCCATGTACGGAAAAATTCTATACCTTTGAGTTAAAAATATGATTATTAGTAGGGAAAGAAAGTATAGCGGTTTAGGGGGGGAGGGGGTGAAGGACATTATATTCAGAGCACTGAGCTCAAAACGTTGACCGGCCGCTACTGAGTCACGTAACCATTTTGTCAAACAAAATTGTACTAGACACATCAATACTGATAACCAACTACACATAGGTGCATCTACTTTGTACTCACTTTTCATGTGTACGATATTAGAGACACCTATTTTCGGTGAAAATATTTTAAAGATTTCTGTCCATTTTAATGAGATTTTTCACTAATTTTATTGCTGTTTTTCATGTCACTTTGTTATAAATTTTGCTTACTTATTACTTGTCAAAATATATTGCCACAGTATCAAATGTGTGATTAGTACCTTATTTAGTTAAATATTTAAATACAGATACTTCATTTATAAAAACACATACCTTTAGTTTAATGGTTGAAAATCTACACAAATGTTACATCTAGTCTGTGTGTTATATAGACCTAAAAATCATTAAATACATATAATGGAATGAGGACATGTAAATTACACAAAAAAAAACATATTAATAACCAGAATAAATAATTTATTTGAACAGTAAAATCAAACATTTTGTGGACAAAAAATAAAATCAACAAATTAATTATGTTATGTAGACCTTCTAATGTATTCCATTACACCAAACAATTTAAAACTGTGAGATAAATTTATTTGCTTCATATTTTACAAAATACAAGTGTCTGTATTAATAATTTCAAGATGCAAACACAAGTGACAAAGAATTTATAGCTCTGAATAACCTGTACCTTTGTTTTCCGCTTCTACATTTCCGATTTAAGACACAACAAATTTTTTTTCCCACCGGTAAAATTTATGCTGGATTATGCTAGTAGTGTCTTGAATTTTCACGATTTGTGAAGAAAATTGATTGCCATTTCACAAACACAAATTCTAGCAAAATTAACGTCACGTCATTACAAATGTAAAATTCAATGTTATTAAATTCTTTTTGCCTACTAACATATGAAAATATATTTTATTACTACGCATCAAAAACAAAAATATAACGGGTAAAATTTGACAAGCTACCAGGATAAATAAATGTGCTGCATTATGTAACCTAAACCTCCGCCATATTCCAGTCGACTTCGATACTCTCGAGATTCTCACGGTCAAAGATCAATTTTGTTGATTCATGTACAATAGATATCTCGAATCAAAGACATCCAACAATGGAACACTGCAAAAATTGCAAAATTTTCATAATTCCACACACGTTTATAAATATTTGAGATATATCATCAGAGATGAGGACTTTTGTGGTAACTACAGCAATATAAAGCAGTGACTGTGATGGTAACTATAGTTCCAGACACACATTTGTCTAACACACAAACAAGATAACAACATTGCCAAGCTTACCAAGTTCAAGACTAAAGCCATTGTCAAGCTTAAATACAGTAAAAATAAATACAAAACAAATTGAAAATTGTATTTACCTTCCTTTGTTAACTCAACAAATTTTTTATGCAGTACTTTCGTTGTTTAAAAAAAAGCCAAATTTGAGCACTTAGAAAAAGTGGAATAAGTGAGAATTTTCAGAAAAAAATGACTAAAAGTGACATTGGTCAAAAATAGTGACTAGAAGTGAAAAAAGTGACCGACTTGGAGGCCTGTAAACACAACATGAACCAACAATTTTAAATTCACGTTACCTAACTTATTATTAAGTGTGTATCTGGTCTGAAGAAACTTTGGGAAATGATTCGCAGATATTAAATGTGATAAGAAAAGTTCAAAGAACAACAATTTTTGATAACTGAACACGGTCTAAACAAAATATTTAAAAATTAGGTTGCTACATTAGGTATGTATGTACTATGGGCATACAGAGTTAGATTAAAATTTTCATTAATGGTTCATTTATATATCTCACATATTAAAGAATCTTTCATAGTCGACCACTGTGTAAATAAGAACACGGCATGAAAAAAAATTCATTAAAGTAATTTTTAAAAACTAAGTTAGTAATAAGTAAGTAAATAATAAGTTTGATGAAAATCTGAAAAGTCATTCTTCGGATACCTCTTGTGATTAAAAAAGTTCAACTAGCTGCCATTTTGACATAATGTACAATATATAAAAAACACATTTAATTTGACTAAGTACTACAATTGTAATAAGTTTTGTAAAATTTTGAAAAAATGGTTCCTTTGATATATTGTGTGATCAAAAAAAATTATAAATTAGCCAGTATTTTTACAATAGGAACACGTTATGAACAAAATACAAAAAAGTCATGTCACATTGCTAAGAACTGTATGTGTATTGAGTTTGATGAAATTCTGAAAAATGAATCCTTATATACCTCATGTGATCAAAATATGTTCAAACAACCTCCGTTTTGAAATGTATGATGACATTTTGAAAAATATTTCCTCATATAAATTATATTATGCTAAAAATATAAAAATCTTCATAAACTAAATAAATGAAAGTCAAAAGTCACCCTACTAGGTACTTTATGTGTCATGATACAGGTATAGCCTAGTATTTAATATTATATCAATAACCGCTACACAGTACGAGGTTGGATGGCTCACCTGTAGCTTCTGCGATGTGTGTTGCGTCGACTAAGGAGCCCCACCTCTTCCGAGACCTCTGGCTCCAGACTGCCCGTCCGGGAGTTGCCCGTCCATTGATCCGCCATGTTCAACAGGCAGTTAAAAAATGACGACTGCTGCCACCAGAACAACTCCCACAGTGTTACCATGCCACGGCCACTTTTTCATGTTAACACAACATGCAGGGAGTGACACCGATACACACTCTTAGCCACTGCATCTTGCAACCCTGTCATGTTCACACTGCACACACTGGTCTTTGATGTAATATATTAAAAACACACCTGGGAATACTTTTCCTGTTTCTTTGCTAATTTACAATAACATAATAAAATATTACAAAAAATCTTTACTATGGGGAGCAACACTTCTGCTTTTACCTTTTTGAACAGCACACAGTAGCCTATTTCATTTAAGAAATACTAAATTATAAATAGAACTGTACACGGCTCACTGAAAAAGGTAATCTGGACAGAATTATTGCCGCAATGTAATGATAAGAAATACTTCCTTAGTCTCATATTACCTTAACAGTACACACATCATACATACTATATATATATCTACAACTGAGGAACTAAGTTACCGTACACTGACACTTTCAATGGTTTATAAAGCCCCACCTTGCATTTGAAGATCACAAAATTTAAAATAAACGTTTGTCATTTTAGCTAATAAATGTCTTATATATATAAATTTTATCAATAAACTGTCTTAAAAAAATTTGACATATTTACTGCTGTTTTGCCAACTAATTTTCATTGTAACATTTTTATTGCTTTTCTTTTATCTAATGGTACCTATTTATTCATCACAGACATCTCTACAGAACGGTCATATACTTAAGAATATCTATTTTTAAGCATATCTAAATATGGAACTGAAAAGGGCAAATAAATCTACTTTACTACAGCTTGTATATACTATTTTCCACTACCTAGAATGTTTACAATTATTGCTGAAAATATTCAAACTGTAGTTACCATTACTTTTAAGCCAGTTCTACCATTTATCACATGTCTAATTTCAGTCTGGTGCTTTATATATTTTATGCATGCATACAAAATGCATCTACAGTGTAAATGAACATGCAAAAGAGAGTCAAGAATAATTACAAATTTTAGGGTATGTATTACTTAGTCACGAATTTGTTCGTTTCAAGTAATCTGCAATTTACAAATTTAAATTTAACTAACTGATACATATTTATTACTTTCTTCATATTGCCAATTGACTTACAATTAGACAGTGAGAAGTACCAGTTAGTATGAAAAAAATTAACCAAATACTAACAAAATAACGTAAGAAAAAAAAATATGTTATAGATTCATAAACATGTTATTAAAATTATACATTTTTGATGCCAAAGCAATTTTATTTGTGACTAAAATGGTGAAATTTATTATTTTAGATTCATACAGTGCTTAACTGAATAACGATAACAACTAATAGAAAATTTAGTAAATGTAACAAAAAGCCTATAATTATCACACAAAAGTGCGAAGGATTAGGTGTTACAGTAAATATTCAAGGGCATTTAACAAATCAACAACACATAAATATGTTTGAGATTGTCCTCTACACAGAGATACGTTTATTTAAATTAAATTTACTATTTTGTGAATACCAGTCAGTTTTTAATACACAAAGTAAGCAATGCTGTAGTTAAAAAAATTCTGATGTTCATATTCAGGGGTGAACATGAAAGAATTAAGAATTAGACTACCTATGTGCTAAAAGTAGTTTAGTAAAAAAAAACTAGAATTTTTTTCAATTACGCATAGGCATGTCTTGTGTAAGTTAAGCCAAGCTACGGCAACAGCAAAATGTGCATATATTACCTATTTTGTTATAAAGCACTATATTATCTTGCAACAAGAAAATGCAGACTCATGCAGAGGACAAAAAGCGTAACTTGCTTCATCAGCAAAAAATACAGACAATGCTTTTTTTAAGCATGAGTAAAAGAAAAAACATGTTCAGCACAATGAAGTAGGCATTCCTAAGACAGCAGCAATGACTCATCGCAAGCATCGGTTAAGATGGAAATGTACAGCTCACAAACAAAGACAAACGCCAGTGAATAAAAAATTCTATAATAAAACTCGGTAGGAAAAATGAATGAGTGTCAGGTGACATAAGCTTTCCGGTGTCTGTAATTATTGAGGCTAATATCCAGCAAGATCTACACAAAATAAAAACTGTGTTGGAATGTTGTGTAATATTACACTCCACAGGATGACTTTGTTTTCATAATGTAACATGTCAACAGCCTGGTTGTGGATGCACAGTGCAAGTTATTCCAATTTACAGCAGAATACCAGAATTAAATGAATTGGTACAGTAAACAAATTAAAGTATATAACCACTTTATATCAGCATTCTCTAAAAAGTTACTGAATTTCAAAATGACTATGGGGAAAAATGTTTGATAAACGGTGAAAACCTAACTGAAAATGTTGTGAACAATTTTTGTTTTTATTAATTTTCTCAGAAAATGAAAACAAATGTGTGTAGTCTGAAGTAAATGATAGCTAACTGAAGAAACAGGGGGGAAAAAGTAATGAAGATATTCAAACAAAGGCTACGTGCCTTGTGGATCTTGCTGGAAACATACTGAATCAATAATAATAGTACCGTGAAAAAAAATCCAACATAAAAAGTGTATATATTTAGTTTCTACGAGAAAATTGTAATAGTGAGATGTCTAAGTAAAGAATACTACCGCCTCATTATTGGAAGGGCTATGACGACCAAAATCCTGAAAGCAAACACACACATTATTGGATTGCTAAGTTGGGCTACCAGCCAGGCTTGTTAGAGCATTTCAGCAAGTTAAAACTAACTGTACTGACACACTGTTAAAACATTCTGAAAAGGAATATTATTTAGAAAAAAATTTCCAGCTTAATTGGGGACAGGATATATCCAAATAAAACAAATTAATCATATTAGTTAGATATTTTATAGACACGTCAGAAAATAAAAATCAAACAGTATGTTTATCCAGCTAGCAATTATGAAACACTAACTATTACAATAACTGAAGATAAAAAAATTGTCAAAGTAAAGAAGAGGGGAAGTAAACTAGTACATTTACTAACCAGCCTGGCCGTTAGATATCATCTTCTCGCACACCAGTTACTACACACTAACATCTAGCATTCCTAACACACACTTCCCACACCAAACACAGACTACCGTACTTGTTTCGGACCAAGTGTATTGTCACTTGAATGTATTGCAGTGTTCATAAAAATTATTTCCTTTTTATTTTCAGGAAATGTTTTGTTTTGCTCTTATTTGTAAGGATTCTCAAAAATGCCAAATAAAAATCAAGGACATACGGTACTCTACTGATAGAGTAGAGAATCACCAACTTTTCAATTTACCAGTACTTTGTAGTTAAAATTTTTCCTTTCAGAAAGTTTCAAATGTCTGAATCACAGAAGTAAATAAATAAAATTACAATAGCAAATATAATATAAAATTATTGAAAATTAGGTACGTATAATTAGAATTATTACTGGAAATACAAGGTGAGTTATTAGTCAAGTGCCACTAAAAAGGATCACTTAAAAACATGAATCGCTTTTATACGCATGACATTACTATGTTAGACTACAATTGCTGTAAGATTAAAATAGTTTTTAAAAAATGGAATTTGCGAAATATTAAGGATGCATTAAAACATATTTAAATTTGAAATCAGATATTTCCTAATTCACTGATAAATAAGCCACAAAAATTAAAGTTCAGTAGTGAACAGCATATGGAATTCTGAAAGTGTGTTTAGTTATGTGAATAGTGTGGTTTATTTGCATGTGTTAGGATAAGTATAATGTCTAGCACTACATCTACACAGTGACAACTGATAGTACTAACATTAATGACACAGACAAACAGGTACCACACTGACGGATGCTATGTTTACTGATAAGAGGGCATTTCTGAATTGGCAAGAGCATCACACAGAATACGGCTGGGCAGATGCCCGCCTGAAAGCCTATATATCCACACGCACACATAGTTCACATGACGCACAACACTGACAATAAAGCCCCAGTAGCTTAGCAAGCAAAACAAACAAAAAAATCCCTGAACTCAAATTCAAGCAAATAATAAAAAAATTTTGTCACAGTAATCCATTGTTAACCAATTTCACGACATATACATACTGTAATTTTTTAGGTAGGATGTTCACACACACAAACAATTATTGTTCCAGTAATCCATTGTTAATCAATTTCACGACACATACTGTACTTCTTTAACCAGGACGCTAACATACAGAATATTTATTGTAGTCTTTAAAGTAAACAGCATGTACAAGAAATATACAATATAAATGAAGGCTTCCAAGCCAAATTTCAAAATTTTGGATTCATGAAGCAAGTATCCCATTTTTGCTACAAATTACATGACAGGCGTTAAACAAAGGGCACAAAGACAAAATTAGATGGTTACATGTTCAAACTCAATTAAGAGTTGACCATGCTAATAACGGCAGGGTCAAACCTTTACAAAACCAATTTTAATACATAAGCCAAGCTCAAGTTGAATCACTAGCTTAGATGATTAATCATAGTAGTATTAATAACTTAAAATGTCAGGAGTTCTGCTCACTGACACCAAACAAAGCTGGAAAAGCTTCACATAATAGCTTGACTTCAATAAACAATGCTTGCTATACAGTAAATACTAACTTAAAGTTGTATCATTATGTGTACATTTGTACTCTGATATGATAATTTACTAACCAACAGCCATTAATTCGATTAGCACAGTTTGAAACTTTAAGCACACACTGATTCATCGTGCACTTCTACCATTGTTCTACCTTCCCTATTTTCATCATGAGACGCCCTGCATCTCGGAGCTGTGAGAAATTGCCGACTGATGACGTCACGGAAGTGGGCAGGAACTTTAAAACTGCGTTTATGAACATATTTTATACACACTTAGCTGTGATATTGGTTCCAGAACGACTATGAAATAAATATGCATATTCTAATTTGTAGTAATTTATATTGGAATGGTATAGGCGTATATACGGGGCAGGAGTGGGGGAGTCGCTGAGTAGTCCGGCCCGCAAGGACTCGTCGGAAGGTAGCGAACATGGTGGACAGCGAACTTGGTGGCGACGGAGCTGGGAGTGCTACACTAGACTACGTGCACGTATGGTCCGACATGAAGATAACTGGTTGTACAGCAGGAAGTGAAAATAGAGACAAGAGTGTCAGTCCCTGAGTTCTGTGATTATTACCGGGAAGCAGAATTAATGCATCAGGGCAGTTTGCTGGGTGAATAGATGGTGCTGTACAAGAGTTTGTAATTACTCCCTTGGTATGCAGCTTATGGCCATTATCTTTCATTTATTTCAAACAATTGCAAATAACTTAAATATGTTTTAACTGAATACTTTGAAAAAATTACAGACGGTTTACAGTCATGTGGTATACAATTCTGTCAGGGCGTTTTTTTAAAATAATGTACCGTTTGTTAGCAAAAAATAATTTTTATTCATTTTGGCTTATTTTGACAACAAAATACGTTCTATTTTAGGGGCAAAAATCTAAATATCTATGTGGTGTATTGCAACAGAAAAAATCAGATACAAACGATGACATATTAGTGTTAAAACTGCCAGGATGCATTTTCGATACATGTATCAAATTTCATTAAAAAAAATATTTTCAAAACCACTGCTAAACTAAAAAGCAAGGCCTTAAGTGAGGCTGTCTTGCTGGACGGAACCTAGTCCCTTTGACTCCGATGTCGGCGACGGCCGCCTCCCAGCGACGTGAGTGGTGAAGCGCTTTTAGAAGGAAGGCATCCCACCTACTTGACGGTTGAACTGGGGCGAGTTCGACCTGCGGGACAGAGAGCCCTGGCTTGGTAATCATCGAGGTGTGTGCCGGCTGTCTTGGCTGTACTATCTATGAGACCATGTTCGGCGTATTAAGAGGTATGCATGGAAAGTTTTAAATGTCAGATGAATGTTAAGGGCTCAGTTTGATCACGTCGTTAACTGTCCCACCAAACTAGTTCTTCTCTGGCTAATGTGACTGCATTGGTAGCATACTGAATGTGTTCAAAGTTACTGTAAACTGTAATTCAAGGAGTTGACTTTCAGTGGTCTGAATTAAAGTGTACGGAATAAAATTTAATGGATAGTTATCTATTTGCGAACTATTTCTAAAACCTATTTTATGAGGGGCTTTCCTCTCCCTGTTAACATAGCTATGGTAGGCCGGTGACGTTGGAACAGAAGGGTGAGGCATTTGTGATGTCACCCCTACCCTTAGGGCAGGGGAGCATCTCAATTAATACTGCAATATAACTTACTGTATTGCTCTGGAAATATGCAGCATTCTGTAATTTTTCTTGGCAAAAATATATTAAGTTTAGGATTTACTTCCCAACATATGATAAAATAAGAATATGCACTGAACACAAAACAACAACATTTAGTTTGGCATGAATTTCCCTCCTCTTATTTTCACAACAAAAACACTGCATTCAACCTGAAAATTATGTGCCTCTTTACTGAAACAGGTGAAATTAAAATAATATTGTACTGCAATCGGAAACTTATGTCTACATAGTCAAAGATTAGAGAATGTTTACCGTTTAGTACTCGTCCATTACCAAGTCACCAATGCCAAAGTCATAGTGTTTGGAACAAAGTGGCAGGGTAGTTAAATAACAGCACTAGTAGTGTGCAGACCATAGTGGTACTATTTATGCCAAATACATTTTCTTCCATGCACTGCGGTCTGCCTTGTTAGTTACAGTCATGTATGAAAAGTGTCTTCACAGAATTAGGTAGGTTTTCTCAGTCACAGTACCAGGCTACTATATCACCATTGGTTATCAATGGGCCAATTAAATATTGCTATATTATGGGTGCAGTACAAAATTTACACATGACTTGCACCAGGTTGTGCTGCAATGAAATTAAATAAGTGCACACCTACAAGAGGTCAGGTAATGGGTCTGTTTAAAGAACCTAACCACCACATTACACGAAAACACACTGTATTGTTATATTTTGTACGTAGTATGTATGTGTGCAAGTGTAAATATATCTGTCTGTACACACACAACACACACATATCCGCAACACCCATAAAAGACATACAAAATGCACACAAAACATCCACCTCACACACGGATGCACACACGCATGCACGCACGCCTAAACACAGAGTAGATTCCCAATTTTATGAACTTTCATTAAATCAGAGCTCTACTATATATATCTTGAGCTAAGCTGAGGTGTTTCGTATGTTACTATCATATAATAACTGACAACAGGGCTAAGAAAACATATTGCAAGTATGATACAATTATGCAGTTCAAAACAGTGTGATAAACTAAAACATTTTTATTTACAGGCACCTTAATTGTTTAAGTTAGTCAAAAACAAGATTTCCAAAACTACAAATACCTATTGCAAACTTGAAAATACTGGCTACGGATAATGGCACATTCAGTGTAAGAGGCTCCCATTTAGAATTTTTAGAATGTTATTGATGTGTGTATGGTTTATATGTTTAGTTTAATATGCATTTATCCTGCTGGACTTAAATGAAAGTAAGAAAATTGTTGATTGAGACTGCAACTAGACCTTTGTGTATTCCTGCTGTCGTAGGCCTGCAAACAGTGATAAGATAGAATCAAAAACAGCTTATCCCAGCTGGCTTGACAATGATGAGCCTTGTCACACGACAATAGTATCGGGGGAAACATGATGACACTATTGGCTGGAATGTATCCCTATATGTCCTGCACCTTGTCTGGCAACACATACAGCTAGATTCAGGTGGCTAAATCTGGAGAATTAGGAGATAAATCTGGAGAACTAAGAGGCATGGATTGGTTTATTATGCGTGTTGTATATTGTATTGTTCTATAATATTGGCAGCATGTCATGGCGACAGTTGCTATTGTGGTAATGTTTAAAGTTGAATAAATAAATGTATAAGATACAAAAGTGGTGACCAGGATGGGATTTGTTTGTTAATTAGTGGTTCTGAATAACAAAAGATGGTGGGTTTCAAGGCCAAGAATTTCATTCCTAAGAGGATTCGTGGGAGTCCTATATAGAAAGATTAGAACAACTGTTCATAGCAAATGGCGTCGGCAACAAAGAAGACGATTAAACAAAGAGACGTGCCATTTTAATTTCGGCGATCGGAAAACGAAAGAACTCAACCCTCAGGGACAGTTGTAGAAGGATGCACTTGCTGTGGCCATAGGGGGCATGCAGGGTCGAACTGCAATTTTTGTAGGTATAAATGTCATAATTGTAAGCGTGTCAGGCATTTAAAAAGGATGTGTCCTAACAACAGTGTAGCAAGTAAAAGTGTATCTAATTTTCACAATTATGCCATGCAAGAAGACTGCTCAGAAGGCAAGCTGCCCTCCACAGAGGATGAAGACTTCCTAACCCTCTACCAACTGTTAGAACCACATCTCAAAGCCTTGGATGATACCAGTGACCATAGGCAACATGAAGTTGGATATGGAAATAGACACAGGAGCTGCTATATCAGCCATATCAGAGGAGGGTACATATAAAAACAAGTTCTTGGACTATCCTTTAGAAACAACAAAAGTTCGCCTCAAATCTTACACAAATCTTGAGATAAAGCCATGTGGTGTCATCAAGGTGCCAGTTACTGTGAAAGACCAAGTTCAGAAGGACTTAAGTATGTTTGTGATAACTAATGGAGGACCCCCATTATTGGGTCGGGATTGGTACATTAAACTTAACCTCCCAAGACCATGTGCAAATAATGTCGAAATTGAAAGTGCCCCAGATGCAAAGAAAAACCCCACTATAGTGTCACACCTGATGAAGACATTTCCTGCTATGTTTGATGGTGGTTTAGGTACCTTCACTGGAGGACGTGTTTCGTTGCACTTGAAGGACAGTACTGTACCAGTTTTTTTACCCCCAAGAGCTTTGGCTTTTGCCTTGACCAGCAAGGTAGATGTAGAGTTGGACAGACTCTTACGACTAGGTATTCTACAGCCTTTGGAATTTAGTGACTGGGCTACACCTATTGTGCCGGTAGCGAAAAAGGATGGCAGTGTGCATATTTGTGGGGATTTTTCAGTAACAGTGAATCCACACCTTATAGTGCAACACTACCCACTACCCAGGATAGAGGAGCTGTTTTCAAAGTTACGAGGAGGTGCAGAATTTTCTACAGTGGATCTTTCTCAGGCATTCCAGCTACTACAATTGAATGAAAGGTCACAAGAACTGTGTACGATAAATACACACAGAGGTCTGTTCCGGTACACACGTCTTCCATTTGGAATCAAGTCTCATCCAGCAATTTTTCAGAGGACAATGGAGCAAGTGCTGCAGGGTCTTGATGGTGTTGTATGTTTACAGGATGACATACTTGTTACAGGCCCAACAAAAGAGAAGCACTTACAAAATCTCCAAAACTTGTTGCAGAGACTTAACACTCATGGATTCAAGGTCAACCAGCTGAAAAGTAAGTTTTTCCAAAATTCTTGGGGTATGTTGTGGACAAGGAAGGGTTACACACAAGTAGTGATAAAGTGCAAGCAGTTGCTGAGGCTCCAAGTCCTAGTGATGTCACCCAACTCAGGTCATGGTTAGGTTTAGTTAACTATTATGCCAAGGTCTTGCCAAACCTTTCCACTGTCTTGGCACCCCTACATGAATTACTGCAGAAAGACTGTCCTTGGCATTGGTCTGATGGTTGTGAGAATGCCTTTGTTGACTTGAAAAAGTTAATTTCCTCCTCGCAAGTCGTTGCACACTATGACCCAGAGTTACCGGTCAAACTTGCCTGTGATGCTTCACCACATGGGGTAGGTGGAGTCATCAGCCATGTTTACCCTGGTGGAATTGAGAAGCCCATTGCATTTGCTTCAAGAACACTTTCGTCAGCTGAAAAACAGTATTCTCAAATTGACCGGGAAGCATTGTCGATAATATTTTGTGTAAAAAAATTTTTCCAGTACCTTTATGGTAGAAAGTTTGTTCTAATTACGGACCATCAACCACTTGGCCACATTTTGGGAGAACATTGCGGTATTCCACAACTGGCTGCAAATAGGTTGCAACTGTGGTCTGTGATCCTCAAGGGCTTTGATTATACAGTGCAGTATGTTACGGGAGAAGACCATGGTAATGCAGATGGATTGTCACGACTCCACTTCAGTCTGCAGGGCAGTCTGAGCAGTTCTCCTTCTCGTACAGCCAGAAGTCTCTGAATTGTCTCATATCACTTCTGAGACAGTTTTAAAGCAACTGAGAGTCTGGTTCGCAACTTATGGCATCCCAGAGCAACTTGTTTCAGACAATGGAACACAGTTTTCATCTGAAAAGTTTGAAGTTTTCTGTAGGACCAATGGAATCAAGCACACTTTTTCCCCGCCATACCATCCATCCACAAATGGTCAAGCAGAAGATATGGTGAAAACGTTTAAAAACAAAATAAAAGCCTTAGTCCACTCTCATATTCCTTTGGATGTTGCCCTACACGATTTCTTCTGGGTTATCGTAATTACCGGAGAGTCTCCCAGTGCCTTTATGTTTGGAAGAGTCATATGTAATCGATTGACACTGCTTACCCCATCTTTGTCTGCAACAGCTGAGTCTCGTCAATCTGACACAATTGCTTCCCAGTCTCAAGGTCGTAATACTGTGTTTCAGGTCGTGGTCGTGTGCGTTACAGATCGTATGCAAAGGGGGTAAACAAGTGGGTTGAAGGTGTCATTGTGAATAAGCTAGGCCCACTGACTTACACAATCCATGGGGAAAACGGCCTTACTGCGCACAGACATGTGGACCAGATCTGGTCTGCTCCACAAATACACATGAAAGACAAGGAGAGGAAAAGTGGGAAGAGTGAGGATATGGCAGAGCATGGGGAGGGTGACGAAAGGAACACAGAAGAAAAGATAAGCAGCAGTAGTGATGGAGGTGCAGCAGAAATAACAGAGAAACGACATGAAGATGAAACATCAGCACATAGTTCAGATAGAAGTGATGGTGATGGAACATTGTCGTTTAAGGATGGATTGAAGGGTTTTGAAAATGAGAGACGATACCCCAGACGTAAAAGAGTACCAAAAGTAATTTCAGTAGTATAGTGTGTTGATTGTTTGTGCTTCATGTATCTAAACTCTAAACTGTCTATAAGAGTACATGGTTATAGTAAATTTTGTTTATGATTCTGGCAAATGGAAGAGTAGTCCTTCTGTAATGTAGAAACCAGCCTTGGTGTGTAAGAAACAACATTTGTACTGGTGGGGAGGAGTGTTGTATATTGTATTGTTCTATAATGTTGGCAGCTCTGCTGGCAATGGTGTACAGCATGTCATGGCGACAGTTGCTATTGTGGTAATGTTTAAAGTTGAATACATAAACGTATAAGATACAAAAATGTGCATGATGTCACAATCATGTCAGAACACTGATTCAATGTGCACAATCTTTGCACAAGCAGTACAGCATGGCACACCCCATTGAAAGTAAGCATTGTTGTACTTACTCATCCTCTACCAGTTGTTTAGAAAAAACTTCAAAGATGTACTTGATGTAACAAGCTGAATTCACAGTGTCATGGTAGAACAAGGAGAAGATGGGATGTGACGACACAGCACACCAAATTAAACTATCAAGTAAATACATAAGATGGACAATTAATGGGACTTCACCCACATTGCGCTACTTGGCAGACAGGGAAATATTCCACCATCCAACGAATCTTGAAGAACTTCAAAAACATTTCCAAATTTCTTTTAACATTTTGAGAACAAAATACAACTGATGCAGTCACAATTTGTAGTGGATCTTGAAACAATGAAGCCATTCAAAACCATTTTAATTTTTGGGACTTAATTGTTATGTCACGTAGCCAGTCAAAGAATTAAATAGTAAGAAACAGCATCCAAACATTGGTGTATCTAAAGAGACTAGTAAATTCTGGTGCTACTGCAACTCCAAGTTCTTCAATACACAAGAATGTTTCAAACAAGAATATATTTATGTACATACGTGACACAGTGAAAGTGTATGTTACAGAAAGATCTGAATCTACCAAGCTCAGAAAGTTGTATAGAAAGAGTGTCTACAGTAGAACCCCAATTTAACCAACTCAGGAAAGAGAACAGCGATATAACAAAAAATTTTTTAGAAACCTTAAAAAAAATTACCAAAAATGTATGAAATAACAAAGTTACTTTGATAAAATGGAATATAAATTGCAATGCATGTCCATTAAGAATATTTCCTCAGGCCACAGTATGTACTTATTTATCCGTAAATAGTCTTAAACCATCCACCGTTGAAGAGGGGGGAAACTTTAAAATTTGTTGAAAACTTTGGCCGCAAAAGTGACTATGAGATTAACATGCGCCGTCGAATGAGTGACGCTGTATTGCGTAACAAGCACGCCTAGATCCTTCCTTACAATCAGCAGCAGGAGTATCATGACCTGACAGCTGGCAGGTGGACAAGAATCTAGATACCTAGTCCACACAGTGCTGCGGTGGACAGCATGGGAAGTAATACATACAAACATAGCGCTTCACGTCTCCGTTAAAATGTGTTACAGTACAGTGTGCTGTACTGACAGCGTTGCCAATCGTACAACCCTGATCATACAAGTACGATAAATTTGTATCTTGTATGATCTATGACCCAACCTTTGGATTGTACGCTAATTGTACAATCGTCAGAATTTTCCACACTCCATGCACACCTCTGTTATTGATCACTAACTTACAATTCAGAGTTATCTGAAAGTCTGTAATTCCCCTACCTTCCTGATATGAAGTTGCTCTGTTCACAAAAATTCATCAGGTAAGCTCCCCAATTTCTGTGACAGTTTGTAAACACCCACTGATCAGTCTAACGCCCATAGTTAAAAATCGACTGCATCTGACAGAATGGTGTGGTTCGTTATCTTGTATTGAGCATCAGTGTTTGTGCATGTGTAAGTCAGTTTTTGTGCACTTACTAATTGAATTAGGCCTACTGACATGCATGGTGACAGTGGATAGAGCACGCCTAAGAAATATAAAGGCGGTAACTACAGTTGTCAAATACAAAATGTGAAACCACGACTTGAGAAAAGAGTGGGAAACCATTGCAGAACATACAGAATGAGTAATAAAAAAAAACTCCAAATTTGAAGGTCTGTATAATCACAACCAAACAACTTAAAATGTTGTGTGACTACTCAAAATAACCGTGGAACAATGCAGTTTTTGTACCATACCTTTATAATTGTTCAATGTGACTGCCTTGAGCAGCATGAATCACATCAATGCGATACTATAACTCGTTCAATACTCATGCCGCATGTCCGGTGCAATGGTGTGGATGCCGTCCGCAATTCTTGTTCTGAGTTTGGCAATGTTAGTTGGCAATGGTGGAACAAACACGAGTTCCTTTATGCACCCACAATCGAAAAAAATCACACATGGTAAGATCTGGACTCCTTAGGGGCCAATGAAGAAGTAGCCAGTCACCATCTTCTTCGCAACCAATCCAGAATTGTGGCAACGTCCCCTACAGGTAGTTGCCAACAGCTAGGTGCCAATAGGGTGGTGCACCATCATGCAGGAAAATAAAGTCCCCTGCTGCGTCTTCTGAGGAAATAACCAATCGATAAGCATGTCCATGTAAGAAATCCCAGTAACAGTGTTCTCTTGGAGAAAGAAAGAAACTTATATCTCGATACAGCGCAAAACACGTTCACTTTGGGTGATACACGTTCGTGTACGGTGGTTTCATGTGGATTCTCCTGGCTCCATATTCTCATGTTATGCCAGTTGACCTTACTGTTGTCATGGAACGTCGCTTCATCACTAACACCAGCTTTGAGATGAAGGCATCGTCAACCTCATTCCGGATAAGAATGTCCATGCAATAATCACGTCTCAGTTCTTTGTCCCTTTCAGTAAGACCCTGCACAAGCTGTAACCTGTAGGGTTTGTACAGCAATCGCTTCCGCAACACTCCTCATACAGCCGATTGAGGCAGTCTAATTTCCCGGTTAGCTCGTTGAGTTGATTTTCGTGGACTGCGTGCAAACGCTTGCTGAATCCACTGCACATTGTCGTCTAACACACACTGTCGACTGGAACTTTTGCCTTTGCACAGCCAACCTTTGTCACGAAACTGACGAAACCACCGTAGGATACTCCACCTATCAGGTGGACGACATCCGTATTTGCGACGAAATTCGCGTCGAACAGTCATCACGATTCACATTTCACAAAGGTAATGACACAACACGCGAAGCAGTACTACAGGTGACAATGTATGGAAGGAATTTTGCAGGCAGAAGAGAAAGGGGAAGAGACCCCACGCTGGGAGGCGGAGCAAGAAGATTACTGTGAGACTGCAAGAGCACAACAAGAGGTGTAAGTGCGGAAGATCACCCCAGGGACATCGCGGCCCCCCATGCCTCTACTACCAGGAGAACAGGTGTACGTGCACAATCACACACTGTCAGCAGGGACACACAAATACAGTGTGGGGCTAAAAACCCGCTGGCTCGGCCCAATGATCGTTAGGAAAGCCCCCTTGCAAAACACTTACTTAGTGAGGGACACTGGGAGGAGAATACGTTAAGTACACAGAGACAACCTGAGAAGAGCACTGTAAGAACTCCTGTCTTTGTAAACAGAGGCTGAACACCCACAGGAGGAGGATGAGGCAGCAGGACATACGACACCGCCTCCCACAGTAAGAAGCCGACTCCAGAGCTGGTCATCATTGAACCTACGGCAGAGCTAATCACGACCCAGCCCCGGCTGACCCGAATTGTGTGGGACGACCCACGCCCCCTGGATGAAGGGGAGTTTTGGGTCATAGTCGAGGAGCGCCGGGAGGAGGAGCCACGGTGACCCCAGAAACAACGAAGACCATCCACAAGTTTCACACCAGGCAGCCTCAAGCGAGCTTGAACCACTCAGACCAAGGATGCAGACCGCACATCACCACTGACCCAGACTGACCAGGAGATGAGACCCTACGACGACCTCGAGGATGACTGCTCCTGGAGTGATTCTGCCCACGGTGACACTGGTGGGGAAACTGGCGAGAAGCTCTGGCAGAGCAATGGTGACGAAAGATAGACCAGAGAGCTGACCCCCTCAGATGGAGAGGTGGACCTGTCAATATCTATAATCTTCCACCACAGCCTCGGACAGCAGTGAACGAGTCGAACCGATGAGAGAGAGTAGAGACGCAGGAGGTCACGACGGTGGGCAAAGGCGACCTCCCCTCTCAGTGCGCGAAACAGCCCCTTGGTCGAGTGTTGCATGTGCGGGCAATGTTTTGACTCAGTGCAATAGGGAAACAAAGCAGATAAAAACCGGGGCTGAGAAATTTAGTGGTAATTTCCAGTGGCTGCGATTAGGTTAAGTGTACAGTTATTGTTATTTTCGTGTCTCATACATAGGAATATTGTGGTGAAATTGTATAGTAACTATTGGATACGCTTTTGACGGGTTCGTATTATGTGTCTGTCTGTTTATTTACATATGTGGTAATTATTATAGATAATAGCACAATCGAGCATGCAAAAAAGTGTGTGTTTTATTTTGGTTGAGGTAATAGAAGCGAAACTGTGGCATCGGGAGGCAACTGGAGACTGAGATTTCCTCAGTTGTTAATTCTATTGGTGCAAACTTCAGAAACGAAAACCATTTGAAATTTCATTAACCGACTTACCAGGGCCAGCCTATCAAGGCACCATTTACTCTCGTTAGACTTTCTTTTGTGCTTTTTATGTGTGAGTGTTAAGGTGAATCACTTCCATGTGAAAGACATAATTGATGAACTTATGCAGTAAATTTTAGTCAGTTGAAAAGTATGTGTTTGCTTATTACTAGCTGGTTCACTTAGTGTAGGGATAGAGCCAAATACTGTGTGGGCCTAGTTGTTAGAATACCAATCACCGAGAGGAGGAGAGACACATGCCAAGTTAGAACCCCGCCCTGAGATCGTTCCTGGTTAATTGGAACCTGAAAACCAGGTGGTGCCCATTCGGCAAACCTTGAACTTAACACCCTCATTCGCACTTCACCGCCGTCCAACCTCTCTCCCCCCTCGGCGACGGTGGCACAGTGAAACCTTGTTAATATAAATCCTGTTAAATCAAAATTACCAGTAATACTAAGTGGTTTTCTTTCCCTTTGTAATGTGATGAAAAAATTTAATATAAACTTCAATGCTCAGTAAAAAGATCCCTTATACATAAAACAACACAATATCAAATACAGTGGTTAAAAGAAATCATGGTGGTGGTTAAAGAGTTTTGAGACTAAACCTCCTGAAAATATATTTATGGAACTTCTTGAGCTTTTGTAAACATTTACCCACAAACCTCATTATTACCAACTGCTAAAATTTAGCTACCTTCAGGTCTTTATTAATGAGGATCGACTATAACGGCCAGTACAAAGCAGACTAGCAAATTACCTGTGTTTACACTGTTTGCACAATTTCTCATTGTTAAGTTTGTGTGTACAATAACTACTAACCAACATGCAACCACTTGCTACCATAACCAACTCACCATAATGTCACAAACTTGGTGTAATGTATATTTATTGAGTGAATATAGGATTTGCATTTAATACAATTCACTAAAACTGTATTAAGAAGTTTCTGAAAGGAGTGAAAAATTTTAATTTCTTATAGAGGAACTCTTCCTAAGATGGTTAAATTAGTATTACTACTATATTTATAGATGTAGTAATAACCGTCCAAACTTATTAAGGACAAAAACTTTTTATGTGGAAACTTCTTAAGATGGTTTTACTGTGTTGGTTAACAGGTTCCAATTTTAGATTCAACATGTTTGCCACAGTGTTTTGTGTATTGTTTCACTATATTTTTAAGCTTCACTGAGTACATATCATGTTTACCCTGTTTCAAATTATATTCTACCGGACTGTCAACCCTTACGGTCAAAATTTTTATGTTTGTAGGCCTATACTTTTCCGTAATTTATATGCATATCATACAAGCAAAAAATATTTACAGACAAATTAAAAATATTCACGCCTATGTAGTCGTAGTTGTGCTTGTGTCACCTCAACTAACTCTGGGCGAGTACTCGCTTTGTGAATTGCCTTTGTCCGTTAAAGTGCATCAAAAGTACGGTTAAATAAAAAAAAATGCCGATATAATTTTTCTTCTTATTTTTTTTATCCGTTTCTGACTAACATCACTGCTATCCGGGCATCAATATAATAGACACCGCCTTTGCATCAGCTCGCTTGTTTTTGCCATTTGTTTTTTGCCTGATGACTACTTGCAATAACAACGGGGGAGAGTTACGTACCCGAATCAACAACAACTACATCGGAAGAGCGTAGGAGCCCCGTCACAACGTGGATTTACGGGTTAAATTTTTTTTTATGTAAAATGCATATGATGGTATGTTATTAGGTGACTTGAATATACGCAGCTTTTGTTATCCGTGAATTTTCTAGAACGAAATACCGTGAATAAGGCGGGCCGACTGTACAGCCTTCATGATCTGGTTCCCTCGCTTGAACAATTACCCCAGCTGCTTGCAGTCTTTGCAACTCAATTTTAAGAGGCCGTAGCCTGGACTTTGCCACCCTCCTTGGTGAATGCTGAAATCTAGGAGTATTGGATTCTACCTGAATTACATGTTCTTTAAAAAACTCTCGGAACCCTGTGAATACATCACTGTGTGTGTTAACAAACATATCTTTTAAATTACTCTTAGTCAATACATTACTAACCCTTTTCACAAAACCAAGTTCTGCACAACCTGACAAGCCAAGTAACGGAGTTGATATCAAATCTACAATGTAAAATTCTAAGTAAGTCTCTTTACAACCCACAACACAATGTAAAGCTACGACTCCTATTGGCTTAAGCTATGTACCTCCATAAAATTCCAACACCACATCTGTGTTCCTAACTTTTAACTGTCTGTCCAACATCTTAAAACTATCTACAGGTATTACTTCACTTCAGAACCAGTGTAAATTTTTAACATAATGAACTTATCTTCTATTTTCATTCTCTCTCCCCATTCAGTATTTTTCTTTGAGTCCCTTGGAAACTCCCGCCGCTTGTGGGTAGAATTACATCTTGTACCCTGCGATGGGGCTGCTTCACGTCTACGCTGTTGTTATTTATATATAGTTGTTGGAAGTATGTCACCGTGTTGTTATTGTTTATATATTTGTTAGAGGTTATGTTGTCCCTGTTCGGGCCGGCAGAATGTGATGGGGCTGCTTCGTACTCTACGTATGTGTTGCTTGGCTGTAGATGTATAAGGTGAAGATGTTTGGTATCGAGTCCCTGGTTGCGGCGGTAGAATGTGGTGGTGCTGTATATACGTATGACGTTGTAGGTTATGTTGATCCTTGCTGCCGGCGACGACTTATCTAATTAGACTTTTCCTTGTTTGTTATTTATATGCCCGGATAGCCTGAGGAGTTTACCTAAGGAGTTTACATAGAAGAAAAACGAAGCCAATTTCTTTAATAACTTTCAGTCTTTTAATAATAGTTCACCAGACGTACATGACACAATAACGTACAAAAATTCTTTCTCGTGATTTATGTCTTACAGTGTGAACATGAATAGGTAACACCAGTGGCGGAATTCACTAAGTCATGAGTGTTCGTCCCAGTTTATTGTCGGTTGTGATCTGCCTCAGTTTGCTCCACAAAGGAAAACGACCTACACTACGGGGTACCACTAACGGTGTCTTAAACTGCTATACTCACATGTGCAGCTATTTCTTGCACCTACTTACTTGAGTACTACTCTTAACAAACACCGCAAAAGAAATACATATTAGAGTGCTGGCTACACAGCCCACTTTACTCGCGGATACGTCCTCTAAGCTTCACCGCCCCTCTACCACGTTTAACACGTCCTCTCCCTGCCGCCATGACGCCCCAACTAATAAACACTCAGCCGGCCATCTCCCGGCGACCGTCCACGAGCTCCGATGTATCACAACTCCTACTGACCGATTATAAACAAGAAAAACTTAGCCGGCCATCTCCCGTCGACGAGCTCCGATGAAACACAACTGACCTTCGTGGGCGAACACCCGGACTTACTCGGCCGAGCGGCGGAGGGATACATCAGGATCCAACTCGCCTAGAAAGCTGGTTAATTGACGTATATAACCTAAAAATTGTACGTAACATAGATACTGATAAATTTACAAAGCATTTTATTTCATAATACCAGCTAAATATTTATTAGTTTATTAATTGGGGAATGTGCAGCGTCATCAATCTGTCGCGGATCAACACCTTCACGGAGTTTTGCGCCCGACACTACCACCCACGTTGATCGAGAAACGCCCTGCAGAGCCCCCGCATTCCAGCACGTCCCTGTACGTGCCTCCAAGCGAGTGAGCTCAGACCTGCCTGCCAGATAAATCCGTCCAAAACACAGGCTAGCTCAGAGCTTATTTGAAATTGTAAAAGCTAGCACTTCTCTATACGTGCTTCCCAGCAAGAGGACTATGTCTAGCCTGCCACATAAATCCTATTCCAGAAGAAGCAAGCTAAGAGGCTACATGAAATTTAAAAAATCCAAACAAGGCAAAATATAAGAAAAGTTTACTTTGAAAAGTTGCTTGAAATTAAATTAGCTTTCGAATGAGTCCAAACACGATGTAAATCCAATAAAATTGACACGTAAAATTAAGTACTTTTCTCTTGCTTTAAAGTTAAATTTTAAAATTAAAAAGAAAATTTTAATGTAAATTTCTCTACTCGCATCCCCAATTAATAGGTTGGATCCCGCCATATACATCCTTATACCTGGTTAAGTTGGCCTACTTAATTTCTTATAAACAACAGAGAAAAAAAAATATTAAGACAAAAAAAATTGAAATTACTGTATGATAAGAGGCCAAGTAAGTGCTACGTGCCAGTGCATGTCACAACCCTTACATTCTTCATCTTCTGCGTGGTGTTCTACATTACTCTTACCTTGGATGTGGTGAACAAACCTAGGCTTATACGATTTTGAAGATGAAAAGGGTGGTTGATTTCCTCTTCTCTGAACTGCATAAACTGATGTTGACTGCCGCACCGATGAAGCAGACACTGCTGTAATTTGCTCGGCCTGTTGTTTACTCATTTCCACAGCGCGGCAATGTTGGGCGACCTTCTCAAGGGATGTGTCGTCTAATCGTAATAGTGATTCCTGAAGACCTCGATCGTCGCAGCCCTGAATGATGCGGTCTCTAATGATGCTGTCTTCTTGACATCCATATTCACAGTTGCGAACCAGTATTTAGAGAGAGGTTAAAAACTGATCGAACATTTCACCTGCTTCCCACTTTCTTTGAGAGAATTTGAACATCTCGTACGTGGTGTTTTTCTTAGGGGAGCAGAAGTTTTTAAATGAAGTCACTACATCTTTAATGTTTTTCTCATTTCCGTCTGTGCCAGTGAACTTAAAAGTGTTGTAAGTACGCAATGCATCGTCTCCAACAAAACTTAGGAGTAGAGCACACTTCACTTTATCAGATGCCTCATGTTGTTCCGCTGCTGTTAGATACAGTTCAAATTTCTGAAAAAATATCTCCCAGTTGGAGGCTGCGTTTGGTCCATTTATATCAACTGGTCCTGGTGGCGGTAGAAGCGCATGGCGGCTGGCCATTATTTCCAAATTGCGTAGGCCCAATTACCGAACATAGACAACTTCTTCACTTGCTAACATCAAGGATGTAAATCTGTTTCGTATCCACACGACTGCGCCATGATTTAGAATGCTTTATTAAGTACTTAAATTACATTCATTCTTACAATATGTTACAATAGAACTTCATCAACATCTGTCATCTTGTATCACTCATGGCTGCCAACCTCGTCACCAGGACAGGATTAATGTCTGGTAATTTCCAGCTGTGTTATTATGTAAGCTATTTGCCAACATTTCATTTATATAGACAGGTTAGGATTCGCCCTTTAGGGCGCAAATGTAAACTAGTTTATGTTGCATCGCAACATTTGTTTTTTATTATCATATGAAGTAATATTAGCATTAACACTAAGGAAAATAATATGATAAAACATAGACTGGTATATATACTACATGTTTCAAAATGCTCTAATTTTAAAAAGCCATTATCAAGTGCATACAATATAACCCCAATTTAACAAGCTGTCTCGGGGCGCAAAAATATTTACTCTACATGTTTTGTTAAATCAGATTATATTTTTTAACACAAATAAAAATATCCTTGAGCAAATTTCATCGGAATTGAAGGTAATTTAAGAAATATGTTTTAGCACGCAACAATAAAACATACTGCAGTTACCATCAATTGGTAAGCCACAACTCTGTGTGTGTGTAAAAAACCCTTCCACTGGAATGCACGTGGAGCGTGCGACTGTTGAATTAGGCCCAGTGAACACCACAACATGTTAGAAGTGATGACTGACATTGCTGCAGCGTCTTCTATCGTTCACTTAGTCTCTTTTCTGCTCCCACAAATAAATTTAGAACATTCCTGTGAAAAATGTTCCTCACAATAAGTTCACTAGATCACAACGGTAAAATTAATGACTAAATAAAACACATATTGCAGTGGTCATTGCAGCTAGTATTAGTGTAACATACTTGTTCAACCAACTGATTACTTGATACAAAAATTTTAAACTAAAGTTTCTTTTAAGCAACAGCCCGACATATTATTTATATGTAACAAAATATGTTTGATATATTCTCTGATCTTATCATGGGACGTGATAGAAAATAAACATGTTGGACACCACTGCACTCTATCTGTAATAATATTAATCGGTAGAGAATGCTGCACTATGGCAGTTACTGACAGAGACGCGAAACACGATCAGTTCCTATGCTGTCCACCGCTGCACTGTGTAGACTGGGTACCTAGATGCTCGTTCACCTGCCAGTTCATGAGGAAGGAGCTAGGTGCGCACACTTGTTATGCATCACAGCATCGCTTACTCGGCCGCGTGTGTTCAACTCAAAGTCACTTCTGAGGCCAGAGTTTTAACTAATTTTTTTTTCCTTGACGGATGGTTTAATACTATCTACAGAGAAATTAGTGTATACCAAAGCTAGTTAAAGTATTTTAAATAAATTGTCATTACAATTTATATTACATTTAATCAACGTTACGTCATCTTTTCATAAATGTTTGTATATTTCTTGATAGTTTCTCAAAACCTTTAGTTATATTGCTGTTTTTGTTATTTCTGAGTTTGTTAACTGTGTGTTCTACTGCAGTATGATTGGTGACAAGAAATTAATTTTATGTAAATATCAGTTTATTCTTCACAACAAGTGGCTACGGTAACGATTAACAAACATTCTTTCACGCTCCATTCTTCCACACACACTTATTGAAATTAATGGTTAAATTTCTTGCCTTCTTATAGGTTAATCTGTTCCATTTTTTTCTGAGGGAATATTTCTTTTCTTTTTTTTTCTCAGCAACAAAATAAAGATTCTAATTTGCTGAAAAATCTTGTTCCTTACAAAGAGATCAATATGTATATTCCATTCCTCTCTCACTAAATAAAATGTAGAATAACAACATTGTTTAGGTTTCATAAATAGTTAAGTTCATATGTTACATTTTTTTAAATTTCGTGACTTAATATGTCTTGGCCAACAAAACAAGTAAGGACATTGGATGAGAGATCCTATGCAACTGTGGTTGAAAAAATCAAGAAGAAAAAGGAGTGTATGTTGAGAAACATTTTAGAAAATGTTAGCATTAAAATAAATTTTACAATTTAATAGTTGTGAATAGTCAAGCAAGAAGTAAAAGATTACATTGAAGTTAGGAGAAGATAATTTTAGTGCATCAAATGTGGATGGATTTTGTTCAGAGTTGTTAACTTTTGTAAATTATCTGTATGGTCACAAATTGCCTCAAATTACTGTTTTACTGATACAGTATGTTATACATAAAATTTAGTTGTACATAAAAATTTATGCTTCTCGTGTTCACTAACATTGTTTTCCCATATGCATTTGCTCATTGGTCCATTGGAAGTTTCAGCGGAAAACAAATTTTTAAAAAGGGACAAAGGTAGAAGTAAATTTATACAACAAATTAAATCTTCTTAAACTATTGTCCAAACATTTTCATTGCAAATACTGTACCATATGTAGTATGAAAACTGCATGGATACTTGCTTCTTGAATTTGTAGCTAGTAACGAGGACTTAGGCAATGATCTATTGCAAAAATTAATAAACAGAATTAAAACTAAGTGTGCTAAACATATTTTTATACTACGTATATGACTTGTTTTTCGCAATGACAGCCAATCAGCCAATTTCATTAATTTTAAATAATTTGAACTGCATTTTTGTAGGGTTAAAGCAGTACATATATGTCTATGAAGGTAAAAGGCTACAGAATCTGCTGATTACAGTGGGTTCCCAGATATTTATATACTGCACTAACCTGTCGCTTAAGTTCTGTGATATGTATATTTTTTCCAATTTGCTTTCATCATACATATAACCATTACACATTGGTAATGACAGATGCTAGGGATATGATTATATAAAGTAGTAAAATATAAACAGTAATGTTGTACATCTTTGATTTTTGTATTTCAGCATAATAAATATGTTGACTAACGTGTTAACAGAGCATAACACAAAATATTGCTCACTCCTGAGGACAGCAGGCAATCTAGATGTGACTGCATAGTTATACAACTATACAGCAACTGGTTCTAGGTCGTGAATCAACAGAGTTTACACTGTATTCACAAAACTGAGACGTAATAGATGATGGAAGTAAGCATTCATTTAGGAGCCTACCGACCTAATGAGAATGACGAATGAAAATAGCCACTGAGGACCATACGGAAAAACAATTTTATTGTATTTATCATTGCAAAATAGAAGGCAGATAATAACAGACATTGTGAATGTGCAAACCACAATAACAGTTAAGAAAATCTTACATACCATTCACATTAAATTAAATTTTTCAAAATACTTAACTAGGCGTGAAAATCAGGCTATCAAATTTATGTTGCTCAACAGGCTAATTTTTTAGTTTTCCCATTTTCTACAACACTGTTTCCAGATTACATGTGCAGTAAAAAAAATGTACAAAACTATTAATGGTATTTTCTCATTATCTGGCATGTTAACCTTATTATTGAATTTACAGCTAATGCCAATATTTTCGTGCCTTGATATGATATCTATTCCTACGAGTTAAAAAATTGTATTTTTTTTTCCCCACAGCCACCAGCTTTTGAAATTATGAGGTTTACTTTCAATCTGTTGGTATAAGTCAAGGTGATATCACTACAGATTTAACAATTACTGAAAGCCCTTTATAGCCCACACGCAAACTTAAATTTTTTTCATAAAAAACATACATGCATACACGTGTGCACATGCATGCCCACACACACACACATACACACACATGTCCACACATTTCTGATCTCCCAAGGAGCAAGCTCAAAAATTATATAATGACCACCAGTAATAAATTACATAAATTATTACTAACTTAGTTAATACAGTAGAACATTGTTAATCAGTGATGGTCGGGGCCAAGACAATCACGAATTACAGCATTTCACGGATTAACTACTAAAAGTTCGAAAGAGCTTGCCAGACACGTGCCTGCGGCACACAGCTGTGTAGTATGAAGGTCAAGGCAGAGAAACACTACAGATCCTGAGCTCCGCTGTGCCTTGGTGCTGATGAGACAAATAAATTAAAAAAAAAAAAAGGTACTGTATTTACAAATGTTACTGACGAGCACAAGAAGAAAGGTATGTGTACAAAGAGATAATGCCTAACATGTTCACTACTATTCTACAGCTGAAGTGTGGCAACACTGTAGGCTCCTGGCTGGCTACTTCTTTTTGTACGTCTGTCAATCAGGCAGATACAAGTAACCACATTGCTTCTATTCCTACACGCAGTCTCTCTTTCATTCGGGCCTCCCCCCCCCCCGCACTTTTTTATCGGTAAACTTCTATCGCATACGTCAGCACGCCAAACACACACAGACGTATTTCCTTCAGCATGCAGCCGGCTTCGCATGGCATCTCACTCTAAACAAATATTCACTGCTTCTTTATACCGTGCCAGCCTACGCTGCACATAAGATAATGACACTGACAGTATTTTTTTAATGTCTAGACACATTCAAAAATAAGTCAGGGCATTTACACAACTCAAAACGCAAAATAAATTGTGACGACGGGACCCTAAACAATAAAAAGGTGGTCTGCATCAGAAATGTGTTTCCTTTCTTTTATTCGACAAGATTTTCAGAAGTTCTGAAGCCTAGAACACATTCACTTTTACGGCTGATAATTACTGTCAGTTATTTCGGACATGGCATCTTGTCTTCACAAAGCAAGGAAGTTAGCTTGCCTCCTCTCCCTACCTAAGCATTTCCCTTAAGTGCCGAGTGGTCGCACAGGCAGTGGAAGCGTCTACCGGTCCTTTTCTTCATTTGTATTAATTATTATCTCGTACTTGGTAGCAAAATCCAAAGTCTTCCTTTTAGCAGTTCATATCATAAAAAAATCACATCTGTATAGGTTGTTAATAACCGTCGTAATTAAAACCACAGTAATAGTCGTGACAAAAAGTCGTATGTAAAAATTGTTATCAATAAATCATACCCGAAAACGCAAGTGTAAGTTAAAGCACAATGACTGTGAATGACTACAGAAATTCTGAACCATGTCACATATAAAAGTTCGCTGTTTTATTTTTAGAGAAACGCATAAGCTTGAGATAGGTAGAGGTTTGAGTTTTCACGTCAGGAGATAAAGGTTAGAGGCGTCACAATGGCTAAAGGATTAACGGTTACGGTACGGGCACAGAAAGATGGGAGAGGGAGGGCCAGCTGGTGATGGTGTAGCAACCTCAGACAACAAAAGCGCGCTTCACACAAAACAGTAGCCGAGTGTGCACACTGTCCATTAACTACCCCCCTTGGCCCCTACCCTTTCATTTTACAGTCAAGGACACCTTTCCACAACTACTTTGGCTGCTGCGGCCCTGCAACTCTCTTACAAACCACTTCCGCCCCCTCCCTCACGCATCACTTATACACCCCTTCTCTCCCTTGTATTGTCATTTTTTCAACCCACACCATTCTCCTTTTTTCCAAGCCATGTGGTAAACATAAGAGACTGCCGGCTTGCAAAGCTTTTTGCCGGCCCGTGCGCCGCTAATTATTGTACTTTACGCATGTATTTTTGACACTTATAAAATTGTCCCAAATTATCCGATTCCTAAATCAGCGCATTACAGATTAACGAGGTTCTACTGTATTTGCTGGGGCACAGCCGGAGGGTGGGGTTTAAGGTTTCTAACCTTCCATAGGTACAAATAACAATGAAAAAATTTCATATTAAAATATTAAAAATATTTTTGCCAGTAAAATATGCAATGTTCTGTTACGAAAACTACTAAAATAGCATTACTTTGCACCTTGACACCTGGAACCATGCTTTAAAAGGGTGACAATATGACTCTTATGCAAATCCTGGCTAGGTCGCTGAATATTTGCATTTAGAAGCCTGCAGAACATTCTACAGTCTCCTCTACCCTTTTCCCCAAAAAATGTACAAGAAAAACTGCAGGAATATCACATGCCACGTAACTCAACGACATATTACTCTACACATATATAAAAAAATGGCCTTTAATCAAAAGGTGAAAAAACATAAGCACATTCTTGACACAGTTGCAAAACCAATTCTATGCACAACACATGGCAACATATTAAAAAGAAAGAAACAATAAAACCAACAATATAGTGTGTACTGAAAAACATATAACAAAGCACAAATATTACAGACAATTATGCAAGGACAAAATACCATGTGTATCTTAAGTTTGTTAGGGCTTTACCAAAATTATTACAAGAAAACCTATTGAGCTGGGCACACGTGGTTTTTGGTACATTGAAGTGAAACACTGAAAACTTTATACTGACATTAGTAGACCTTGGTGTGGGCTCCCCTGATGGCAGAGAGCACATTCAATTGATATTCTAGCTCTGCCATGTCCTGTGGAGCAAGTCTGCAGGAATAGCAAAGATTTCATCTATGATATGGATTGTCAGATAATAAATTCCATGAACTAGTATTTTGTACACATTGTTTTTGACATAAGCCCACAAGAAACAATTCAGTGGGGTTATATAGGGTGAACTTTGAGGATAAATAACTGGACAGTATCAGCTAATCCATCTTCCCAGAAATGTGCTGCCTAGGTAAGGTAACGAAGTGTAGAACTAACTTCTTACAGAATAAAAGTTAAGTTGGATGTGAATGCCACAATTATCCTTTTACAAACAACTGAATGATTGAAGATGGCCGCAAATGTCGTACGTTGGTAGGGGAAAAAAAATTCTGAGTTTTACTTCAATGAGCAGAAAACCATTATGTGACTAGCTCAGTTAGTTTCATGGCCATTAATTTTTTCAAAACTCCTAGAAGACTTTAGAGACCTTTGGTGTTTTGGGAGGATACAAATTTCCCTACTGTATGGAGTATTCAGACGGTTCGTACCTGTCATAGAACTGGGACCCAAATCCTTTAATATTCAAATTAATGTTACTTTAAACAAAAAATGTCCTAATTTATTTCCTACTTACAACTTTATGTGCACTTTTTGTATAATGATGATGGGAGATGATTATATGTATCTATATATAAATAAGACTGAAAAAATCCATTATGCATAACAAATCCAAGAAAGCACACAATAGTAATAAGTTAGGACAAGAAAACTAAGTTTAGAAATTTTTTTGTCATTGAACAAAATAAAATTTAAAAAATTAATAAAGTTGTATGTGTGTGTGTGTGTGTAATTCTTGCAATAATTTACACAATTACTTAAACTATATTAAGAATATCACAATGAATGCCACTGGGAACAGCACAGTATCCAACAACGTTGTCATGGTGCTTTTTGTGTTGGGGTAGAAGGGACAATGTCAATGAAGGATTGCTATCCTGCATTTTGCACTGCAACAGAGCAGACGAGAGCATGCCACCCACCTGCTGTCCGGTCGGCTCGATCTGCCCGAATCTGGTGTTGCGCCAGTTCTCCAGGATTAGAAGGCCAGCATATATTTTACCAACAGTCAGCTTACCCGTGAGTTCTGAAAACAGCCATCAGGAAAATACAGTCCCTCACTAGGGTCACATTTATACTGGGCTTCAACAGGTGACAGAAAATAAAGCAAAAATACATTCTGCTATGGCGGAATGGCGGGAAATAGGCAGCTAGGCTAACAAAGTAATATAAGTACTTCTGTCTGTTACCTATATTATTCTGCTACGGTAGGAATGATAAATGTGTGAATGATGTAACACACAGATATTTGCACACCTCAGACATGTTTGACTATTTGTTGCTGACCCTTTCTATTGCCAAGTTTACAATAAACCAGGACGAACAGAATTCAGTACCTTTTCCTTGCAGGGCTGTCTTATACTCAGGCTTCTGAAGAGCATGTCTGCTAATCACTGAAAAATATTAATAGTACTTGTTCAGCCATTAATATCAGGTAAGTTGACTATTTTATATGTTAGGTCTAATTTGTTTGTGTTTTCTGAGATTTCTGATATTGCCATAGTATAAGTACAAAGTATTAGCATTATTTATTCTGCGATACTGCTATGAACTCGGAAACAAAATTAACTATGTCGATTTTAGTGTGACAAGATGGCTGACATGCTGTAAATGTGATTTTGTGTGCTAAAACGTGTTCGAAACTGTGAAACTACATCATATTCATCTACAAAAAATCAGAACTGTTCTATCTCAATAGGTCACAACACACATGGCAGGACAAATCCTCCGCCTCAGCAGTCAGGATGATGTAAAGCGTACGTGTGCCGTAACAAGAGCAATATCGATGGTGTAGTATTGAACAAGTGGGCCATCACAACCAGATGGTATATAGGAGCAAATGGCTGCAGCCAGCTTACCGCCCTCATTTGTGAGCAGGTGCATTACATGTCTAGATACCACATGCAACACACAGACCATGTGAATTGTGATTCCTCATGGCTAGTTACCTTCCTCTTCGACACCTCTCGTATACACTCTGAAACTGTTATACAGGAGCCATCTGGTATGCTTGTGTTTGCTGATGCCAGATGAGGAAATGGTACAGCGAAAAAATTTCATTATAAAGCACTTCAGTTTAAAGAACTTTTCATTACAAAGTTCATTTACTGGAACCCCTACAAAAAGTATTTCATTTAATAATTGTTCAGCATAAAGTATTGCTGCATGTTGGCCTGGCTGGAGGCATATTGCATCACTTTGTGGCGAGCCCAGTGAACAAGGCGCAGCTACTCATGGGTTTCTCCCAAGTGTGTCACAAAGTCCAAACTTGAGCTCAAGATCTCCAGTACCCCATTTCTTATGTGACTCTCTGCACATACAAGCATGATGCAATGTCTACTTTTAGGTCGTCTGTCATCATGCAATGCCACCGACTGAGGTCACAAAATGGGCCGTACATAAGCTGCTGAACTGTGCATTCGCCAGTCAGTTTAGTCGGAAGCCAGTCTCTAGTGTTAACTGTTGGGTGGATGATAGGCTTTCTGGTGATGTTTTCGGTTTTACACAACAAAAATCAAAATTATAAATTTAACTACCCCGCAATAAACATGTAATGTAAACAAACAGCAATAAACACCACTTCGTAGATGTATAAATAATAACTAGGTAGACTTCGAACTTTCTCTGCCGTTACCATTACAGCTGCATATACCTTGTCTATATATTGAGAAGTTCAATTATCATCATGTATTGATAAGCTATGAGTACAAAGTTTACAATGATAAATGAATAGCTGCGCGAGTACTTATATCTATGGTCATGAATGTGACACAGTTTGTGACTCACTCTCGCATCATGGAGGAATACATACATGAAACACAAATATCTGGGTTGGTTTGTAGTATGTTGAAAATATCAGTGAATGTCAGTTCTTTTCTGTCTATCCATTTTAACCTTTAAGGATCCACAAAAATTGATAAAATCCATTGAATTATTAATGCTTAGCTAAGTATGTATTGAAATTTTTTGTCTGTCCTATGAAAAACGATGGATTGAGAATCCACGTATATCATTTTTCTGTATAGGAATAAATTGCTTTCTGGAATTGGTAGTGCACATGTTTGTTGACAACAGCTAACACTGCCTCTTCTTTTTTTGCTTTACTGTGAGGTTTTTTGGATTTCTGCAAAATTCGCTCACAATGACATACATATGTTGAAAAAATTTTACAGTTTATACCACTAACCGAATGCAGGAATTGTTCAAATGTTGTATAAACCACGGATCTTAGTACAACACAACAGACCTACCAAAAGGGCAGCACAAATAATTCATTTTTTTATTATTATTAGTAAACAGTCAACTGTGTATCCGTATTTTCCAGTTGTATGTAAATTTCTGACAAACCAACATTATACCTTAGAGCTTGGTTTTATTATTTCCTGGGATGAAACACAATTAATTTTATGTATGTCATTGTGAGCCAATATTGCAGAAATCCAAAAAACCTCACAGTAAAACAAAAAAAGAAGAGGCAGTGTTAGCTGTTGTCAACAAACATGTGCAAGACCAATTCCAGAAAGCAATTTATTCCTATACAGAAAAATGATATACGTGGATTCTCAATCCATTGTTTCTCATAGGATGGACAAAAAATTTCAATACATAAGGAATTTTAATGAATGTGGTCTTAAAATGCTGTAAAATAAAGAAATGGGCAACAGAATTTATACCATGGATACAGATATTTCAATCCATTAGGTTTCAATACATAGAGAATCAACTGTGTAATAATAATAATAATAATAATAATAATAAAATTGTTGTTCTTGAAAATGGCCTCGTAAAATAAGGTACACTTAAAAGCTGGATTTTACGTTAGTATTTATTTATATTGTAATCGTATAGTTGTGTTTCCAGATAAATACAGCTTCCTTTATTGTTCTCTGTCTGTATCAACTTGTATTGACTAACATGCTGGTTTTCACTTATGTGAAGTTAACCAAAATCCAGGGTTTGTTCTCACTAGCAGAATATATAAGTGGTATGGTGCCGGTACATAGACCAGTTGTCACATGAATATCGTAACACCAGTACAACAAGACGTCCAGCTGTGGGTGCTACAAGTAGTAGACAGGGGAAACCAGAAATATTGTATTGTACGGCCGAGTTGTCTATGATTAACCCTACTACTCAGTTGCTCATTAGGTGAGTAGGAGAGACATTTATCCCTTCTGTTATAGAGGAGAGCAACAGTGACACTATTGGTTTGTTGTGGCCAGATGGAAGAAGTGAACATGTACCTAGTCTCACTCACCACAATAAATCTCAATAAGCTAGTTTAAGTTCATATTGCATACCAAGGCAACGCTGGTACAGCAAAAATGCCAGTCCACACACATGCAGAACCCCACCTACAGCTGAAGCCATAACAGAGGATACTGGCACAGGTATAGATGTACATTTACTATTAATGCTTAGACCACAAGAAAGTTTTCCATTATATTTGTTGGAGGTGGATGACTATGTGAGTCGAGATTGGCCTCCAATCCTACCAGAACACCTGAACACCACGTTTACGTAGACCTAACTAACCTATTACACCCATTATTAAAAATAATGTGGAGGGATACCCAAATTAAAATCATTATTTCACTACAAGGGAGTATGGCACTGCAGGCAGACAACATTAGATGGGGACATGACAGATAATATACAACATTGGGATGAAATGAAGGGAGAAATTAACTGCTAAGAACTATGTACTGTATTTCCGCAATGAAAGGAGTTTAACAGCCACATGAAGAAACCAGAAAAACACAGCTGGTACTCTCGAAAATATGTATGTAAAATCTTACAAAGATATATTCTGATACAAGGGTTGCAAAGGGATAGTAGAAAGTGTAAGTATTAGTTAACAATAAGAAAGAATAGTACATAACACTTATTTTCTGGTATGTACTTTACTTTTATTCATTTATTTTAAACTGGCACATCAGCTATTAAAAAAGGCTTGGTCGCATGATACTAGAAACCATATCGGATTGCTAGGTTATCTGCTTATTCATTAGAATATTACTAACTAGATTAACTTACACTAAGGAAAAACATTTAAATCATTAAGGTTAAGTTATAACTATGTAAAGTTATATTTCGGAAAATATTACGCACTACTCTCATAAATATCATGAAATTAAGGTAAAACTTTGTAATAAATGTTTAAATAAAACATAGCTGCGTGAATAAATCTTAAATCACCCTGAAAACAAAATTATGATGAAAAAAACTTGTAAGTACATGTGAGTAAGATTTGTACACAATTACATAAATAACAAAAAGATAATAAAAAAAAAATCTACCTTCCTTCCGAGGTATGAGCAAGTCCAACATTTTCTTCGCTTGGATCGGCCAGATGTTCCTTATGGTTTCTCGAAGCTCATCATCTGCTTGGTCCATTTCGTCAGCTACAGTGAACAAAGATGGTCAAAAACAATGCAGCGTGCTTTTGAAAATGAAGATGCAACAAAGACAATCATATAACAGTTCTCTGCTTTCCTGCATAACAAATTTTTGAAAAGGATATTAGCAAGGGTTCTATGTCCTGCCGTAGAAGATGATGGAATAACCAAAATTGCATTTGACACTAAACTGTTTAGGTATTTATGGTAAGCATAAAATAGAACTTTTCAGAATCTTGCATTTGAAACAGACAACTAATTTAGTTTGTGCAGCACCAATGGAAAATAAAAATAAATATATGGCATATTAATTAATTTTTTTTTTTACAAATTTGACTAAATCAAGTATTCATAACCACCATGCAAAATAAACTTCTTCTAATATTAAATTATACATGCTACATCCTTCCCCCATAGGCCAGGCAATCGAGCTAGATAGGGAAAGTCCGAACGTGTACGTATTCATATTTCATGATGACATAACCACCATTTTGACAAATAATACAGGCCCACAAAAACATACTCATCCGGGCCTACCCACATCTTTTGCTTTGTAGTGGGACAGGATGCAAGCTTTGCAGATCCATGTGTCTACTGAGGCAGCAACCTACATGTGATCTTGACACAAGGATTGAACCCACTACATGCCCGGCAAAGATATGACACACACTGTGACTCACCAGTATTCAAACAGGATCTCCCCACACCCTACAACCTCATGTCTCTGCCTCTCTACAGGCGTTCATAGTAATCCAAAGTAAAAAAGTCTTGAAGCTACATCACCAAAGGCAAATTCAGAAACCGGCCAGCACCCAGTGCATGCCCAGCAAAGGTGTGAAAAACACACCCACCATCTAGCAGCAGATATCCCACAGCTTCAATGCCAGGTACAGCCCAGTGGTGGCTGAGTCGACCACTCTCGCCATAAGCAGTCCATTAGTCGAAGCTCCAGGTGTTATTGAGCGGAAAGCATACCCACCAGGTAGTGTCAGCAACTGGATGTATGTCTCAGTATATTGTGTCAATTCATTTCACGGTCAGAGTGAATCAAATCACACGGCACCAGAATCTAGACACATGACTCACTAGGCACTGCAGTGGAACAGCAGATGTGGCAAAATAGCGTAACACGAACAGTGCTTGTATTAAGCTATCCTAGCTTTCACACTAACTTTCTGCTGCCTTTGAAATTTGTCTCACTTGCTTTCCACACCCTCCACTGTGACAGTGTATAGTGTATACACAAAAAAATTATCAATCCAAACGCTTACAACCCCCCCTCCCAACCATTCCTTGCAGTCTATAGGCCTCAATATCTTAGTTGTAAGCTTTGCAGTGCATGTATTGTTACTGCTCGTGAATCATGTTTCTTTATGCAACTCGTAAATCGTGACTCAAACTATGAATTGGTGCACCCTGTAAGTTGCATCATTCATTATAGGCCTGTACTAATACATATAACATCTTTTCAATACTGTTTAAATGTTAAAGTTATTTGCAATTCCTTATAAAATGTGCACCAGCAGAAAAAATGTGATGAATAGCTCTCGACAACCAGCCATTGCAGAACTACTGCAGTATCTTTAGAGAAAAAACATACCAATTCATTTTGTATTCCAGGTTAGTGGAAAGTAGGGGTGTCCAAGCTTTGAAAATTCAAAGTAAACAAAACCCAAACTTTTATGCTCTCAAGACCAAACAACCACTTTTTTATGCTTCCGAGACAATACAACCACATTTATGCTCCAGAAACAAAATAACCACTTTAATGCTCCCCACGACAAATAACCACTTGTATGTTCTTGAAACAAAACAACCACTTGTATGCTCTGAGACAAAAATTAACCACTTTTATGCTCCCGAGACAGAATAACAACTTTGATACAGTAAAAAAAAACCAAAACATTATTTGGTTTAATTTCAATTTTTTGCTTTAATCATAAGCAGAGTATAAAACATGCTTTAAAAATTCAAAACCCACTGGTAACACTGAGTGTTAATGTAATAAAGTACAAATTACTGTAAATACAAACTTGTACTTAGATTTTATTTTCTCTCCATTGCAATATATATAGGTATACTCTGTTGTACTGTTTAGGCACAACAAAGACATTACATAATCACCTGAAAATAGATCATCCAGATCTATACAAAGCCACATATAAATTATGTGAAAATGGCACTATAGCACAGCAAATACTACCTGCAATGCAAGACACAATAAAATAGTCGACATTGATTCAACTTCGAAGGAAAAATATTTGACTTCGCTTCGAGGCAAAAATCACTGCTTCACACATCCCTTGTGGAAAGGCCTATTTTTGTTTAACTCTACTAGGGTTACAATAATACAACTACTGTACTATATAGCAAAAGCTGATTTCCGTATTCCTATGCCAGGTTGCAATGTTGATAAAAGGTTGCAAATTAGAGGACAATAATTAGAACCCTTGACCAAGCTGGTGAGTACACTGTCACTCACGACTCTCTGATATTAATAAATAAAAAGGTCTATATCAAAAATTTTATGGTGTAGACCAACAGCAAGTGTTGATTTATTTTTTTGTCATTTAATAATGCAACAGGTTTGGCATCTGTGCTACCTATCACATTTACTGACAGTACCATATCTAATTAATTGGAGATATAGAGAACAAAATTATCACACTCAGTAGTGTATGTACTGTACTCATGCAGTTTTGGTATTCAATGAATGCGAAATGTGTGTGTAAGCCTCAATATAATGAATGCCTATGTAGTTGATTAAGTAGCTATGAATGATTTCAAGGTTTATTACCGGGAAATTTCAGGACATACATTTTACGAGTGAATTGAGGGGAAACCAGCCTTTAAAAACCTGGAAAAAAAAACTAGGAATTTCAAAGTGTCAAAATGGTGGTCACCCTGATTGTGTAGTGTCCGGCAAAAATCTGAAGCTATTGAAAAGGTGGAAGTTGTTTGTCACCGTCAGGACGTTTGTGTTCGAGCCTAACGTGATAAGTCATAACTTCAGTATTATTCAAAATTTGTTTCCTTCAATTAATAGGAATTTCTAATAAATTTATTTTTCATTTATAGTTTTGACTAAATTATAACTTACCCGTTCAATTTGTAAAAAACAAAATATATTGTTATAGCTTCTTAACTATATAACCAGTGCTGTATACAATGTTTAGTAAGTTAGGCAATTTTTTTGTTACAAAATTATTCATTTGGTCAGGGAAAACGTTCAGTTTTGGTAGAGAAATGTCAGGGAATTTAAATTCCAGCTCTTTGTAGCCACCCTGTATTAAGATGCTAGGTAAGGTAAGGTAATTGGGCTTTACACCTTGTTGACGAGGTCATATGAGACGGTTACATCCAACTTTTACACAAGAACAGGAGATGGGACAGGATTCGGCCACGGCCTTTGTTAAGGAACCATCCCAGCATTCGCCGTAGCAACAACCTTGGAAAACCAAAATCAGGATGGCCAGAGCTGGGGATCGAACCTTGGTCCTCCTGAATGCGAGTCCAACAGGTTATAGTTGCACCACCTCGCTTCCTGCCTCTCTCTGAGTCCATGTGTATTGAGTGTTCACTGGGACTACACTGCCTTATAGGTATTACACGGCATGTAGTAGTAGTAGTAGAAAAAACTGACAAATCTCCTCTGGTATTGCTTTTTTCTATATTTGTGTGTGTTTCATTTTTTTTTCTTGTTCGTTTTCATATTTTGTCATTCAATACAGGATTGATCAGCAAAACAGGAGCAATGGCGTATGTCCACAAACCAATAAATTCTAACTGTAAACTCCCATTGCAACAATCATTTAAAAATCTCACAATGTACAATGTTTTGATGTATTTATTTTAAGCGTCTTTCTCATCCCACCCTAAGAATATACCAACATTGAAAGACTTAAACATATTATTACTATCACTGAGAAAAAAATGATGTGATTTATTATGCAGTGCTCACAAATGTGCACCAACAGTTTTTCTTGGCCATATTTTCCATAAAAGTTATGAAACTTATCACAATGACTATACTGACATCAGTTTCTATTTGCAAAATTTGTAGGCAGGCGAGGAAAGCTGGTGCCGGTGACAGCGAGAGAAAGAGCAATAGAAAGAAGAAAAGTGAGCACATGTGGAAGGCAGCATAGGCAGCTAATGTTGAACGGGTCTTCCGACCCATTTGTGTTGTTTAGTGTTCGGAGTGAGTTGGGTGGCGATGAGGACTCTTTCTGGGATTAGGGTTGTTTCAGATTGGAATTATTAGTCAGGATCACTCTCTTTTTCTCTCCTCTCCTTTGTCGGGTGTGTCACCGTCGTTCTCCATTTGACGGTCGTACCTTCTGCTCGAGTGGCTATCGAGCAGATTGGACGGCAATGGAGAGTGGGGATGGGTTCTCGGCGGGATGAGGGGGGGAGTGGGAGAAGTTGGTAGGAGGGGTAGGCTTGACGGAGTAGAGTGTGCCCAGCCTCGTTCATTGCAGTGTTGGCTCTTGTCTGCATAGGACATCGCAAATGTCAGTGCGTTATGCGTCGTGGAAACTACCAAGATAACTTTGTCGATCACGACAATGTTGAATGGTAGCAGAATGATAACGTCTAGGCAACGAAGCCTCGGGTTTGGAGCTTCTAGCTGAGGGCTGGAATTTACTGAGTGTCGCTACAAATTGGCTTTCGTAGTTCTAGAAAGTGAGTCTATGCCAAGGACATGCAAGGGTGACGACAACGCAAGATACGTCACGGCGACATCCATTTTGGTTAGCCATTTTTGACTGGAGCTACTTCACTGTTATGAAAGGCAGTTATGAAGATTTTCCTTTGGCGAGGATGAATCCACTTCTTTTCGCTTTAAGGAATTTGTGAAAAGCTCAGCAACCTAGAATTGTGTAGTCGAGATTCAAAACAATGATCTCAAATCAGGACTTTTTCAAACGTAAGTGTTGTGGAACTGCATGAGTGGTGAATGAATGCACTTAGGATTTAAAGTAAAATGTGTCAAGAAAGAGCAATTTTGTCGTCGATAGAGTTTAACTAGCAAAACTGAATTATCTCATGAGGATTCTTAATGTGTTCTAACGTGTTTCAAGTGGGAGTGTCAAGTTGGTTATTGTAACAAAAAGATGTAAGAGTGTTTTGAAGGTGTATAAAGTCCTTCATTTCAGAATTCTTGTATTCTCATTATGCAGTCTTTGTCACAACGCCTATGAGGACAGATTGTCGACTAAACAACTCGACACAGAGGAGACAAGTATCTGAGAACTGATAAATTTTGCCTAATTTTACACAAATTTTGGTTCAATGTTACAACCAAAAACTTCCTGAGAACAAGATGGTTGCAATTTATTTATGTAACATTAACATAATTTAAACATACTTGATAGTACACCGATAATTTGTTTCTCCATGATAAATGATTAATCCTTGTATTAATTTTAAATTGAAATATACATACGTATTAATGTTACTACAGCTCCAACAAGGCAACATTGCACTATTCCAGGAACAACTTACCGTACGCTTCTGAAAACAATATATATTGCACAGAAACATGTTAAACCTAAGGCAAGTCATATCAAAAATACTTTTTTTACCTGCAATTTTTTTATAGTTACTTTTAAAATAGTTCATTTTATTGCACAGTGCTTATTCAACTACACTGCCACATTAAATAAAACAATTTGCACCACTATTAAAGATAAATGAAGAATGCTTGGGGGAAGGATAAAGTGTTTGAATTGTAGCTACATATTTAAAATACTAGATATAATACACAATGGAGGATGAGAGTCACAAAACTGCAAATTTACTAGGAGATTATCTTCCAAGTTGTTTTTGTAGTTGAAGAAACAAAATTCTTGTATTAGTCTTCGAAAATGTTAAGCTTAACACACCTCCTATATTAAAATAAATTATGCCAATGAAAAAAACTCAGAATCATGAAAATAAATAAGGAAAGTTACAAAGTAGTGAACATTTGCAAGTTAATGAGGTTATAGGTTTTTTTTTTTGCTGATGATTAAGTTTCTAGCATTTACTCACAGCTACAAATACTGCTGAATTCTCGGAAACACGCCAGCAAGCATAAAAAAAAACCACCTGAATATTCAGAAACACGCCCAAACCAATTGAAAGTATAATATGTATTTCACTTAAACGTTTTTTCATCATCTCTGTCTTTATAAGTTACGTGGCACTTATTGAATTGTAGAATCCGGAGTTTAAGTCAGAACTGCACTCACCTGCTCTCACTTTGATGCTGAGGTTCTCACGGATCAGCGCAAATAACGTAGTGGTGAAGTTCACCTTTCCATCCGCATCTAAGGGCATGTTCATACGGATAAGCTTCTTATATGCCAGCCGGTTGGGACACTTGTTGCCAAAGCCCAGCGGAGGGTCCATGTTCTTCAGCATGTCATACATCTCGGAGCACAGTATTTTACCCCTAATAAAAGATAAACCATTCAGTATTTTCCGATAAACGAGATTTCCTAATGAACCAGTTAAAAGATTTTAAATACATGTAAATGTTGCACAATAACCTTCGAATGGATTTTTTTAGGTCTATAACTGTGATGTGGACCCCAATGAAATTTCTAGAACACATTTATAAGCTTACTTAAGTTCTAACCAACAATATATAATATAGGCTTATTATAATGCTGGTGGATAGACGCATAATTTTGACCTGCATTATAGTATTATACATACAGTACTATTCTGGGCCTGGCCAGTCTTTATTTTATTTATTTAGGTCTGGGAAATAAAATTACCTACCGTATAATGGGATTCTACTAAATAACAAACATATATTAATTTTATGTGATGCACAACTAAATTTGTTTACAGAATAGGCTTCAGATTTTATGAATTAGGTTTCACTTAAACTCCATTAACTGAATTGATTAAAATTTATGTGTGAGAGCTAGAGAAAACTTCATTAGTGGAAGAACAGTAGAGAACAACTTTGCTTAAAAAAATTTAGAAAAGTAGCTAGATAGATAGGTAGGTAGGTAGGTAGGTAAGTGAATAGGTATCAGAAGGACTTAACGTCTCCTTTGACAATGTCACTACAACCAAAGCAAGTAGCTCAGATAATAAGGAACATGAAGGTAAGTTGCCGCAATTTATTTTAAGAAATAATTTTAACATTCACTTAATGCAATTTATGAAAAATACAAAAAAATTAAATCAGAATGGCTAGCATTGGAACTTGAACCCAGGACCTCCTGAATACAAGTTTAATGTTTCACACATGCGCCACTTCGTTCTGTTTTTCAAGGAAGTATTTTAAGAAAATGTTTGCATGGAAAGAGGTAGAGCAGAAATTAGGAAAAAAATATAAGTTTTAACAAGCAATGAAAAACTGCTTAATGAATTGATTACTCACGTAGCATTTGGGTCGTATTCGGCCCATATCCTGACGAACTCATCCAGATGATGTGCACCAAGTATGGACGAGTCCCGGGTCAGGTAGTCGAAGTTGTCCATGATAACAGCCACAAACAAATTCAACATCTGTAAGAAGGAACAAAAGTCACAATGAATCATTTCTGATGTCTCATACTAGCAGTATCAGATATCACTTCCTCAATTTTTGCTTGTTCAGCATCAAGGCTCTCACCTTGGAAGATTTGGGCTAAATGTCTGATGAATACAATTACTGTACAAGTTTTTACATGTAGGAAATGTTAGTGTAACCAGCAGTTGGCCAGATTTCAATGAGTATTATTATTTCCTTCCTCCACCATTTTCTGCCAATGTGTTGTCCTAGGTTCTCATTTTCTAACACATTCTGATGAGAGAGAGAGAAAGAAAAAGAGAGAGAGAAAATGTACATATGAGTTCCACATCAAAAGTTGAATTTAAAAAGCCAGCCCGAAGAAAAAACACATTTTTATCACACGATAAAATGAAATTGCAGTAGCTGAACATCTATCAATTACCATTTGGCTGCATTATGAGAAATTAAGCAAAAAAAAAAAAAAAAAAAAAAAAAAAAAAAAAAAAAAAAAAAAAAAAAAAAAAAAAAAAAAAAAAAAAAAAAAAAAAAAAAAAAAAAAGCTACATTTTTAACGGTTGTTTGATGTGAAAGATAGCGAAATTCAGTGAAGCTGAAATGACAAAAAAAACATGACTAAAGGTATAATTTTGACCTGTAAGCTAACACAACAATATAGTGTTCAAACTATCTACTCATAGCAAAGTTTCTCTCTTGTTAACACCATGAAGTATGGAACTGGCTGTTTATTCTCAGTAAAAAAAATTACCTTTTTTTGCTTCCAATTAAATCCTTATAATCAATATACTGATAGTAATGAGCACACACATCCAATTACAGTAGTTTGAAGCTAAGAATTCATGCACCAATGATTAAAGCCTTACAATTATCTTCAGAGGAGTAAATGTACATCGTTAGTGAAATCTGAATGAAATAATGCCGAGCTGAAACAGGTAGCAGGTACGGTAATTTTAATTTCACATTAACTGAAATAATGACTATCAATAATCATACACAGACACATTTTTTTAAAAGAGAATACAGTACTTTTATGACGTGGTGAATCAAAAAAGAAAATCTGGAAAATCATGCTTAGTTAATTTCATTCCTGTAACACATAATTTATAATGACCATTCTCATGATATAAGGTTCTTGAGGGGTGCTCCTATCCTCTGGCTCAACTTCATTCCACCATTTCTGCCCATGAGTATTATGCCCCTCACCACTGACCTCTGTAAACAGCAGCTTCCATTGCCAAGACTGACAACATGATACATTTGGCTTAGAGAAATTAATTTCAAATACTAGGTAACAAAGGACAGGTATTCCACATTTTTGTGTTATGTTTACATTAATCTAGTAGTAACCTGTGTCTATCTGACATACTTGAATGAAAGAGAGGTAAAAAATTAACCTGTATTGAAACCAGTGTACTCACCAGAAAGGAACAGAAGAAGATGAAAGACACGAAGTAGGCATACGCGAGGTTGGAGCCACATTCATTGCCCTTCTTGTTGGACAGAGGATCACATGGCTGATTCGCAACACATGCCAGCATGATGTTGGGCCATGCCTCACCTGTCGCACACCTGCCACAGGAAACTCACTGAACCCACGGCACATTGCTAACACTCCCACTACCTACGTTCTGCCACTGACATCGGCAGTATTTCCTTTGCTGCTGACAGCAGCTGAGATTACTGTTCAGTAACAGACCAAAATAAACACAATTATTCAGTTGGTGTCTCCGTAGCGGATCAAAGTGGAACATTTATCAGTACTGTTGCCAGTAGGAATGCTGGTATCTTCATTTCAACATGAAAAAAAAAAAAAAAAAAAAAAAAAAAAAAAAAAAAAAAAAAAAAAAAAAAAAAAAAAAAAAAAAAAAAAAAAAAAAAAAAAAAAAAAAAAAAAAAAAAAAAAAAAAAAAAAAAAAAAAAAAAAAAAAAGGTACATTACACATTAACAAAATGCTTACATTAAAATTAAAATAATATTTGAGTTAGTGATAAAATGAAATTTACAAAGCTCAATCTTTAAACAAAATACCAAATATGTTAGAAAAACTAAATTATAGATGCCAGCAAACCAAATAATTTATAGCATTTGTAATATTTACAGTAACTTCTGGTATAAAAATAATTTCTCATTCATTCTTACAATGCAACTAACCAGAATATTGCATGTAATTTGATGGTCTAGTTCATCATATATTCCCACCATTTTTATGTTGCCTGCTTAAACAAAGACTGCCTGACAAACACACTAACAGTTTTAGTCAGAACTATATAGCCTACAACACACACCAAAAAAAGGATTTACCAGTTGCTGGTCAATAGCTTCATCAGCAGAAGGAACACTCAGCATTAATTTCAGTTACTGTCAACAGCAAAGAAATGTGTCCACAAAGTTCTTTTGTTAATGTCTACATATTTAAATATTAATAAAAAAAAAACCCAACAAATGTAATAATAATATTTTATGAAAATTTTAATTATTAAAATTAGCATGAATGCATTATAAATCTAACTCTAAACTCTCAAATAAAATTTTGAAAACAGAAACATAGGATGAAAAGAGTGATTTTGAAATGGCAACACTGTTTTCTAAATAATATATACATTAACTATCACAAATCAAATTATTGTGTATAGCAAAAGAACAGAAACGGAACAAGATAAATTGGTCATCTTACAACTTTAACAGTGCACTAAACATGTTAACATTATCAAGTTTTATATGGTAATATGTTGGAGTGAGAAAAACATATTTTGTCATGTTGGTATGAACAGCAGTTATATTTATTGTCTTAGGTTGGCAATACAGTAAATTGGGTTATTTTGTTTAGGTTGGCTATCCTGCCAAAATGTATCGTTTGTGTTTTTGACTGAAGCAATGTTCGTTCAGTTCAAATGTAACATTCATGGAGTAAAGATGTGTTGTTGGAGCAAATCAGTTTTATTTTTACATGCCCAGTTTCCCTATACTACAACAGGTTATGGGGCCAGGCGCTTAAGTGGTTAGGGAGTAAAAACGAGTGGTACGAGTTTTTCCATTTTTGTGCACGCAAGACAGGTTGAGTTCCTATTTTTACGTGCGAAATGCTTAACGCCAGTTTACCGAGTGTAGAAAAACTTGTCGGTCGAGAGAACAATCAAAATTGCAAATTTGCAATGAAGGCCCTTTTGCAACTTGACGACTTGTGGAATGTTGTTGTGGGGAAAGATGACGATCCAATCAATTTCTCTCACGTAAAGATGGCGCCTACCGCTAAGGATGCGTGGCAACAACTAGAAAAAGCTTTTGAAGATTCGGGACTAACACGGCGGGTCGGTTTGTTACGATATTTAGTAACTACGAGATTAGAGGAATGTAAGAACGTGGACGAATACGTTGATAGAATCATTTCTACCGCCCACAAACTCAATCAAATTGGATTTGAAGTGAACGATGAGTGGGTCGGGACATTATTGCTGGCCGGTTTACCGAGCAAATATCGCCCAATGATTATGGGAATAGAGAGTTCGGGAGTAAAAATAACAGGAGACGCGATAAAAGTGAAGTTGTTACAAGATGTTCTGGAAACCAGGCAGATTCCTATACATCTACCGACCGAGATGCGGCGCTAATCACCGGAAAATACAAGAAGAATTCTCGGGAAAATATGTCCCAGCCTAAATCACCTGTAGTTTGCTACAACTGCAACAAGATTGGACACATTGCCCGAAATTGCCGAGCGCCTACGCAGGGACGAAAGCAGCGAGTACAATGACGATAAAAGCAGGTCAGCCAACTTAACATGATTATGTTTTTGCTACTTTAGACAGATTGATGCCCGAAAATAGTAAAATGGTGGCAGTGGTATGTTGATTCTTGTGCTTCCACACACATTATAAACAGTAATGAACATTTAAAAAATGTTGTGCCTGTAACACAGAAATAGTTACTGCAAACAGTTCAAGTCTTAAGGGTGCAGTGATAGGAAATGTAGACATTGATGTATACAACTCCACTGACAGGCAAAGTACACCTGTTAAAGTAGAGAGTGTTGTGTATGTACCTGAAGTACCTGTTACTTTGCTATTAGTAAGCAAAATTGTGGAACGTGGCCATAAAGTCATATTTAGTAAGTCTGGGGGACAGATCATTAGAGCAGATGGAGAAAGAATAGCCACAATGTCTCTAGATATGGGCATTTTTAATTTGGATACTCCACCAGAAGAATGTTATTTGTCTAGTGTTAATGGTTTTTTATGGCATCAACGCCTTGGGCATTTAAATAGGAATGGCATGTCTGTAGTAAACAAGGTCACTTTGGGTATTAGAGGTTCTTTGAAGTGTAATGACACTTGTGAAACATGTGTAAAAAGCAAACTGTGCTAAATTTTTATATTTGTGTACGGCCGCCTCAACTGTTAATTAAAATACGATGTTATGAATCCGTAGACAATTGCCATATAGCAGGAAAAGCCAGGAAACCTTTTGATGCCTCTAACAAATGTGCAAAAAGACCCCTAGAGTTAATTCATTCAGACTTGTGTGGCCCCATGGAACAAGTTTCCATTGGTGGGAATAAGTATTTCCTTACATTTCTTGATACTATTCCAGATATTGTTTTGTCAATTTTCTCCGAGAGAAAACTGAAGTACCTGAAGCGTTTGTTACGTTTAAGGATTTTGTTGAAAACCAGAGTGGCTACAAAATAAAAACACTAAGGACAGACAATGAGACGGAATATGTAAATTCACAGTTGCAGTCAATTTTGAAGAGGTCTGGCATAAAACACCAGACGACCATAAGATATTCTCCTCAGTAAAATGGCCGAGCAGAAAGGCAAAATCGCACTCTAGTAGAAAAAGCAAGAACGATGCTGTTAGATGTTGATCTTCACAAGAGGTTTTGGGCGGAAGCTGTCTCAACTACAGCGTACTTAAGTAACCGTTGTCCATCAAGACCATTAGGAAATAGGACACCATTTGAGTTATGCTATGGCGTGAAACCCAACTTATCTCACCTTAGAGTGTTTGGAAGCAAGGCATTAGTCCATGTTCCAAAAGAAACACGAAGGAAGTGGGATCCAAAATCTACCGAAATGATTTTTGTTGGCTATGCTGAAGACAAGAAAGGATACAAATTGCTGGACCCGAGAACAAGGAAGATCACATACAGCAGGGATGTTGTTTTCTTCGAAGGAAATTTACACAAGAAAAGGTGATACCCGAATTAAAACTACCTACAGTGGCTTATGACCTACAACCAGGTGGGACTCCAGTTCTAGATGAAAGTGATGAACAAGAGGAAATTCGTGGCTTCTCTCCAAAGCAAGCTTCATCCCAAAAGGGTAGCGATGAGTCTGAAACAATTACAGACGAATTTCGTGGCTTTTCACCCACGGATGTATCAGCGGATAAGAAGTCTGCAACATGCTGGAGGATGACTCTCATGACTCCTTGTAAGAAGCAGGAAGATTCCTTATATTTTTCTGGCACAGATCAAGTTAAGACAGGATATGATCATCCTCAAACAGTAGAAGAAGCATTAAGTGATCAAGAAGCATGTGAATGGATGAAGGCTATGGAGGAAGAACATAAATCATTACTTGAAAATGAGGCTTATGAACTTGCAGATTGGGTCGAAGGAAGGAAAGTCTTGAACATAAAATGGGTCTTCAAATACAAGGGGACTGATGGTGGACAATTGAAGTATAAAGCAAGACTTGTCATACAAGGTTGTTCCCAAAGAGAGGGAATAGATTATGAAGAAACCTAATTACCTGTAGTTCGGTATTCATCTATCAGATATTTGTTTACAGTAGCTGTGAAAGAAGAGATGCAAATTGATCAAATGGATGTTAAAACAGCCTACTTGTGTGGTGACTTAGATGAAACTATCTATGTAAAGCCTCCCCAAGAATTAGTGAAACCAGGTGAAGAAAGAAAAGTGTGGCTATTGAAAAAAGCTGTGTATGGACTCAAACAAGGAGGAAGATGTTGGAATAAGAAGTTGACAGTAGTTCTCAAGGATATGCATTTTGTGCAATCTCAAGCAGACCCATGTGTATTCCATAAATTCTCAAGCCAAGGAAAAGTTTTTGTTGCTGTGTATGTAGATGACTTGCTCATCATGTCAGACAATGAAGTGTTGAAGAAGGAGACTAAGTGTAAGATGAAGGAACATTTCAAGATGAAAGATCTTGGTCCAGTGAAAAAATGTTTGGGTATGAACATTAACCAGACAACTGAAGAAATCTCCATTGACCAGACTGACTCCATACACAAGATTCTTCAGAGATTCAACATGAGCGACTGCAAACCTGTCGCGACAACAATGGAGACTGGCATAAAGATGAATGAAGATGAAGACACTCTACCAGATAGTGTACCTTATCAGGAGGCTCAAATCTGTAGACCAGATATTTCCTTTGCTGTGGGTATAGTGAGTAGATTTAACAAAAACCCTAAAAAGTGTCATTGGATAGCTGTGAAAAGGATTTTCCGATATCTCAAGGGAACTCTAAATTTGAAACTTAAGTTTCTCAGAAATTCCAACCATCCTCTAGTTGGATTTAACGATGCAGATTGGGGGAATGAGTTGAATGGCAGGTATTCCATATCTGGAAGTTGTTTCAAATTCCAGGGTGCATTGATTACTTGGTATAGTAAGAAGTAGAAAACTGTTGCGCTATCTACAACTGAGGCTGAATACATTGCTCTTTCCTTTACTGCTCAAGAAGCCTTGTGGCTTAGGCAGCTAATAAAGGAAACAGAACCTGAACTTGAAAACATTTCATTAACATTATTTTGTGACAATAGAGGAGCTATTCAGCTAGCGAAAAATCCGATAACTAGTTATAAAAGTAAACACATAGATATTAGATATAATTTCCTAAGGCAGCATGTCGAAAATAATGTGATTTCTATTGAACATTTGCGTAGTGAAGATATGTTGTCCGATATCTTAACAAAACCTTTGTCAAAATCAAGACACACAGCATTGTTAAAGAAAATAGGGTTATATATCTAGAGTTAAGCTAGTGCCATGTTTGGTAAATACTTTGACGTTGAAAAACTGATGGTATGCTAACCTGTATGAACACTCATGAAGAAATATATTTTCAACGGTGGGTGTTAGAGTGTGAAAAACATATTTTGTCATGTTGGTATGAACAGCAGTTATATTTAATGTCATAGGTTGGTAATACAGTGAATTGGGTTATTTTGTTTAGGTTGGCTATCCTACCAAAGTTTGTGTTTTTGACTGAAGCAATGTTCGTTCAGTTCGAATGTAACATTCGTGGAGTAAAGATGTGTTGTTGGAGCAAATCAGTTTTATTTTTACATGCCCACTTGCTCTGTACTACAACGCAATATTTAAATACATCCATATGAGTAGATTCCTTACGAAAATGTGTTCACATGATTAAACAACAAATTTTTTTTTTTTGCTTTACATTAATTATCAATAGCAACATTCTGTTTTAGTTTTTCATATTCCTACATAAATTTCCTTCAAGGTCAGCCATCTTTTTGTAATATAATGGTTGGTAATTAATGAATAACAATACAATCAAAGAAAAGTATTAAAGAAATGTAATTTCTTTGGAGTTACATAACCAGTTTAGTTTGTAAAGGGAGTGGTAACGATCGGAACATCAATCCGAGTGTATCTCATAGGAATCTGTTTAAAGTGATTTACAGTACTATAGTGAGCTGTTCAACTGGGGCTTATGTACTTTGATGGGTGTTTTGGAGCAAATACAGAAGTTTTGTACAAACCTTTCTAAAACTGTGATGCAACAAAGTTATGATGGTCTAATCTACAAGGATGTGTAACAGGTAGCTAAACAGTGATATATTTACTGTTCTCCAAAGCAAGCTTGTTTTAATAACTGGGACTGTATGAATACTTCTTGCATTAAATAAAATTCTATGGTTTCCTTGTACGTGCAGCAAAGAAACAATTCATTACCTAGATGACTGGCACAGCTACACAAACAATTTTTCTTATCCAACCATAAAAATACATGCAGAGCAAGGATCTCTATGGTTGATGTTGCAAAGATTCCTTTATACCAGCAGGTTTGATCTATTTCTTAGGACTGTGCCTTATTAGGTATAGTCTATACTGAGTAAGTTAGCCTAATTTTGACATTTATTATCTGATAAAGATACCTGGCAGCTCTATTGTGTTGACCTAAATCATCCTGACTTCCTGGAAAGACAGGTTCTCAGCAATTCTATTTCCAGACACATTCCTCAGAAGATTACAGTCAAAATCAGGCAAACTTTGTATATACTATACAGGATAATAAAAATGTAGAATTCTATCAATAAGCTCCAAGTTTAATATAAGGACATTAAAATAATTAATGAGATTAAAAATTTATTTGTGCTGATAAAATTCAATGTTGCCACTTCACTCATAATACAACCCTCCTACGAAACATATTTTTAAATGGAAATATTTATTTAAGAATGAATAACAACCATGTAACATATATACTATACTACTACTATCACTGTAGAAAATTTAAATTACACTTCTATGCAATAGGGAAAATTCCTATTTTTTAAATCATATTTTTATTTAAAAGTACTTTTAATTTAATGAACAGTGGTACCATACTTTTTTATTGTATGTAACACACAAACTACAGCAACATACGTTCAGGTTGTGAAATTGTGTTAAAGAAAGTAGTTTAAATGTTTAAGTAGTTAAATGCGGTAAAAACGAGTATGGCTGGAAATCCAAAGAGTGTAAATGTGTATAGCAGTTCTTTTGGGCATCAACAAAAGTAATTTACTCCGAATAAAATCTTAACTATAGTGCCGTCTGACAAACCAAGGCGGACTATATGGTTTAACCGTTTATGCATGTAATTATATACTTTCTATGTATTGTGTACAATTAGATGAGGTTTAATAAATAAGTTTTAAATTGCAGTCAATAGCTTGCAGTTTGTGACGAAATATCTGTTTTTGACTGTTCCACTGGCTGTGGCAACAGCATCAACCAATAGGAGAGTTCAAGGCATCTGTGATTGGCAGATAATTCGAAAGGTGGGCAGGGTCTTGCAAAACTCGCTCCGAGATGGCAGCACAGCTCTCACTTCTGTTCACGAGAAACATAAAAAATTATTAAGGCTCGGTTTCAGTCGCCATATTGAATTTTATTATTTTTCCCTTTTTTGGAATTCTGAGAAGAAAATTGTTAAATATGCAATTATACCTCAAATTCTATTTACATTTCACTACAGTACAGACCTTGCGATTTAGCTGTTAACTTATAATAACGTTGCAATTTGTTGTGCAAATTATGAATAAAAAAAATTTGCCATACAAATTGCGGCGTAATTATAAGTTAACAGCCAAATTGCAAGGCCTGTACTGTAGCGAACTCTAAATAGAATTTGAGGTACAATCGCATATTTAACAATTTTATTTTCAGAATTCCAAAAAAGCAAAAAATAATAAAATTCAATATGGCAACTGAAACCGAGCCTTAAGAGAAAAAATCTACTTTTAACAAAAAAAGTTATTTGTCATATTATATTCCCGTCTCGCGCAACCAGGACGTTCGATCACCAGTCTATGCTAGGTTTGGTTAAACACATTCCAGCTATTAGCTTGATAGGTTAACTTTTTGTACGCATACCAACTTCATTCAGCTGACTTTTCAAACCTAAACCTATGATCTATACCGGGCATGAAACATTCACATGAATTCATAGTAAGTTATTATCACTCTTGGAATTTAAATTAAATTGACATAAACTCAAATTTACAACTAAAACATCGCAATGAGCGGGAGCTACTAATACCTAGATGTCTTCCCTCCTTCAAAATCAACACCAGTGAAATCTCCGACGTTAACTAACAAATCTGCAAGCACACATGCCTTAATGGGCGAATTTGCAGAGCTAGCTTTTAGGTAACTAGGTTTCCAACATTTTATCAGTTTTTTAAGTCAGTGAAAAATTCCAATACACACAATAGTACCTGGTGGGCGACGATTAACCAAAACAAGCAAGGTTATGTCAAAAAAGTGATAGCCAATAAGAATATGTTTTCAATGTTTACTGCCACATTTAAAAATTTGGGATTTTCAAAGCTGAATAATTTGAAAATTACAATGCTCCCAAATATACTTCTTTGCCTGGCTGCATTTTCTAGGAATTTTCCCTATTGCTATCAGGATAAAAATTATTTAAGAAAACCGTTATAGTAAGTAATTATTTCAACCTATTTTCTGGTAGTTGTATTTGTAAGGAAAAGAAAAAAACAATGTGTTAATGAAATGTGAAAAACATTAGGCCAACTACAGTGAGTGCATGCATGCATGCATGCACGTGCGCACATGCACACACACATGCACGCACACAATCACACACACACACACACACACACACACTATTACAATACGCATAATTAATTTTAAATTTTCTATATCATTTCAAAAATATACATATATATATATATATATATATATATATATATATATATATATATATATATATATATAAACAGTAAAAATACTTCCGGACAAAGAAAGCTGTTTCACTTGGATAAATCTGTACATTCTATATTTACTAGCACATAAAAAATTTAAATTAAAATTTTCCAAAAAAACAGACATAAGGTTTTTCTTGTAATATGATATTACATTCCAGAAAAATGTATAAAAACTAATTTTCCTCAAAAGTAATTTAAAAAAGATACATGTTTTCAAAACAATTTAATGTGTACTGTTATTCAAAAGCACCTGACAATAGCTGTCCCCAGACGACACATTTCACTAAAGACAATATATTTCAACTTATTAATCAAACAGGGAAAAATCACAAATATTGGCTTATATCTAATAAACAGTTTCAGGTATTAAACACATTTTAAAAAATCAAAGCAAAACAATTATACCAAAATTTATAACTAGAGGTGTACATTTCTAGTAATGAATAACAGTGCATGATGTCTGTTTATTTAGAAAATTTTATACTATCAAGCTTCACAATACTGAAGTACTTGTAATTTAAAACAAGTATTTAAAGTTCACATTACCTTCACACAAATGTAACAAAATAAGGAAGGAGCAATGTGCTACTGTCTGCATAAATTCCTCCTACGTAGCGATTATGTGGAGTATAACTCCAATGCCTTAATGTTAGAAGTACACAGGACGACGGACAAACTATTCATGCGGAAGATGCCACAACAACACAAGTAGACGATACATGGCATGCAGATTACCTCAAATGGTGAGTGACGAGGTAACTTCTGTGAAACACCTAAAAAAACTGTTACAATTGTATACTGATGCATGCCACATTTCAATGGTTGAAATTTATTACCATCTTACATACACTGTGGCTGAATTTTTACTGGTGAACAATTGTCATGCAAACAACATTTGGGACAGAAAACTAAAACATTCCCATTCAAAAGTACCACAAAGTACTGAATTAAGAATTGTATGGTTTTAAAATTTCATACTTAAACTTGTGGCTCATCTAAGTATGCATGTTTGTTACCCAGATAATTAGTGCCAGAACATCATAAATGAAATACACAAGAAAGAATAAAGAAATACAATCTTTGCCATGATTGAAGTAAATTTAGTGTTCGTAAAATGAACAGACATGACTATGCAATAATATAATAAAAATAATATAACTCATTTCCGCAACAAATTCTGAAATATTCAACTAATTTATGTCAAATCACGTCACTGCAAATTGATGACAAAGAATAATGGGAAGACTGCACACAATGCCCTATGCAATAAAGTCAGTCTAGAACATGAAGCTGCAGAAGGAAACAAGTGGACACAAAATCTCTGTATAAAAATATAGGTGTAAGTAATGAGAAACAGTTTCCTGCTAAACATTTTTAAACATGTGCTGCAGTGTGAGAAATCAATAATAGGGTTTGTGCACGTCAGTAACCTCTTGCACAGTTTGCATGGGTGCCAGGGATGGATGGAGAATAGAGCGCACAGGTATATGGCAAAAAGGAGAGGCACATGAGTGGTCGTCAACGTTGAGACAATGTGACTGATGTAGGCCTAGTTTGAGATGGTTAGTATCTAACGTGGTAGTGATCTGTTTACATGTCTGTTTTATGGTAAATCACATGGTAGCAGCATATTGCACTAAGTTTTACCATTAATAGCTGCATTACGGTAAGGCCACGGAAAAATTCTATACAAACTGTGCAACTGTTTGAACCTATACTACATACAGAGCAGTACCAACTATTATGCCCAAGCTGCACGAGATCCAACAACCATTTATGCACCCACTAATGGGACAGATGGTGGAGGGTTAAGAATCTAAAGCAATAATAGAAGACAGCAGAGTCAAAATCTACGCTGACTACTCCTAGGAACGGCACACACAGACAACATTGACTATCAAGCATAGACACAACTCTTAACATAACCAGCCCTCGTGAGGAAGGAACCACAGGCACCACCAGCGGAGCAACCATCACAACTGCACTACGGTGCCATAGCTGCTCACTAGGCACGTTCCACTGGCACAGAAACTACCCTGTACACAATGCACAGCCATTCTGAAACATCCAGTGAGGTGAGCATCCTCATGTGGGGAACTTCTTGCCCAACAAAAAAAAAATGACAATCACAATTCTTGGGACATGTGAATCTGGGATCGATAAGTTTAATATACATCCAAGCAGTCATAAGCAGGCAACAAGGCAGAACTGGTGAACAGAGTTGCCAGCCACATCTTTATGAAGCTAACACTTGTTGCACTGGAGAACCTGCATGCAGATCCGAGCACCATCGACCTGGCAGCCCAGCACAGCTCTTGTACAACACTGAGCTCCATGGAGGTCAAGATCCAGCTCCAGAACCTGACAACCGCTATTGCAGCCATTGTGGTGGACAGAGCCAATTACAGGATATTGTGCTGGACCAACGATGGCTAGCACAGTAGGTAGCAGTCATTAAGGTGGCCAAGCAACACCAGCTCCACCTGAGAACCGAAGATAGCAGGAATGTCTATGCAGTGGTTGAGTCCAAACCAACAATAGCTTAGAGCCAGACAAGTTACTGGCCAGAGTTGACAATGTAATTAAGACGAGACAGGAAGTGGCCCAAAGTTTTCAGACATATTATGCTCTACTATCTTAAAAAACATAACATCAAAACAGGAGCTGAGTGTATTATCCAGCTGACAACTCACAACTTCAATGCCAGAATTATTATTGTGCCTAGTAATAGGATGATGAAATTTAGCGTGGATTTTCATCATCTTACGCTGTGGTCTAACTCCCACCCCTCCTACTCTACCACATCATCCTCTGAAGATTGGCATGTACGCCTTAGCATGTTTACAAACTGACATTAGTTTTCAACACTGGACTTTAAGTATAGTTATTGGCAGGTTCTGCCTTTAATGTGCACAGCCAACATGTGATAGGATACTTAGATAACAGTATTATATGGTCAGAGTCAAGAGATGACATCAGACACTTCAGCATACTACTTGAAAAGTTTGCCACATATCAACTGGTAATATCACCTTGAAAGAGTAGCACTGTCAAACTCGCTGTTGACTTCTTAGAACCTATGAATCTGTAAAAGATTGCAGGGACGAAACCACCCAGAATGTGGAAATAAGTACCACACTTTGCCAAAGTCACCTATCGTCTAATCGCTACGTTGTCACCACAGCGCTTACACCCCGACTGAGTTACCACAATCTGTGGAGACGCCTGTTCTTTTACAACAGGGTTCTTCAAACACATGTAGAACACCATATTAATGTAATGTGGCCTGCGCTGGCTTATTTATGGATGAAAATACTATTTTCTGTTTAAAAAATAAACACAATTTCACAGGAGCTATTCCCGTATCAGGCGAATGGTATGCAACATTAGATTGAACTGGGTTTGCTGGAAACAATCAACACGGTCCACTGAGTGTTATGACATACGCAGTATCCCTGGGTCAAACACAAGTACAGGCTGATGTGTTGTGATGGTACAGGCAGAGCTGTACACTCTACATCACATAGTTTCATTAACCAGGTATGCCAACCAAGAATTTATAAATATTAACCACTGGATATACAGTAAAACCTACAATTTTCAAGGGGAGAACTGAAGAACGTGTAATTAAGGGGAATGTGTAAATGAAGGGATAATATAGGTATATGTATAGGAGAACTCTTTTTTACGAGTTTTTAAACTGACAAGCCAAAAATTGTGTGAATAAGGGGAGAATGTAAGTAGAGAGATACATCTGTAACATTTAAAATTAATGCCAGTTAATACGTACATTACTCCAGAACTTCAAACTTTTCCATAAAAAAAAAGACATTTAATTTTAATTAACATTTAAAGGTTGGTTAGTATTTTGTTGTGCAATACTTCCAGAGTTCCCTAAAACGCATTATTATATGACTAAGAACCAATCATTTGACTTATTCATTAAAGCATTAACTGTGATTTATAATACATTAACACTATGTACATAGATTTTCCATTTCAATGAATCAATAATTTATTTAATGTATGAAACGCAGCACACAAAATATTGAACTTTAATTAGCTTTTTTTAGAAAAGAAAAGGTAATAGAAGGGACACTATTAACAATAGCAGTGTAAATGGCATGAATATAACAAAAAAAAAAAAAAAAAAAAAAAAAAAAAAAAAAAAAAAAAAAAAAAAAAAAAAAAAAAAAAAAAAAAAAAAAAAAAAAAAAAAAAAAAAAAAGGGAGGGGGACAAAACAATATGGTGTATTTAAAGGGAAAGTGTAATCCGGGGGAATGTGTAATATCTGAATTCTACTGTAATGCGACAGCAGAGATTTCCACTCCAACAGCCAAAACAAAAAAAACTTGTTACCACATATGGTGCAATATAGAGGTTTTTGTGCTACCAATGGGGGTTGGTCTGCTCCGTATTGATGCCTGAGTCACTTCGCTACCAGGATGCAACAGGATGTCTAGAACCGACGAAGTTCCAATCGTTGCAACCACAACATCACATCAGCCTCAGCAACATGACCAACATACGACAGTCGAACTAACTAAAATATTTGGCTTAAGTAAGTATACTTAAATTCTAACCAAAATTATGAACACTGATAAAGCTAGCCTCCCTCCAAGGTTAAAGTAATCTGATTTTATTGTATACTGTAATGTAATAGAAATCAAAAGTAAATATGTTACTGACAACAACATATGTGTATCTGATTGCATGTCAGCCCATACCTGAGTAACAAGGTGAACTGAAGTCACCCCTTTTAGCTTAATTTTACAACACAACAGTGGAGGAGGCTAAGGTCTTTTGTCCCCAAGCAACCACGTTTGTAAACCTTACCTACCCACATTTCAGAGATTTATATTAATTATAAATGTAAGCAAACCTCTTCCCCCAATTAAACGCTTGACCCAACCTTGTGTGGCACATATTGAATTAAGACTTAGATACATCTGTACAAAACTGATATAGCATTTTTAACTTTGCATAAAAAAATTAAGGAGCAATTTCCTCCAACTAAAACAATAAGTAAAAATAAATGACTGCTGTAAATAGTTTAAGCTGGTTAAATCCACAGTGTGCATTTAAAATTTTTATTCTGAATGGAATAATAATTGGGTGAGTCAGTGTAACATTTAAAAATAAATTACAGTTTATTAAAATGTCTATTGGAACTTGAACATAATAATTAACCATGGCATTATGGAATGAAATAATTAACACAATGCAGTATAATTGAGATAATATTGTACTGAATGCGTGAAACGAGAGATTTCATGAAGTGTACGAGTTGTCGCAACATTTTAATTTTATCGCGGTGAGTGTGTAAGGAAGTGTTCTTTATCAGGGTGAGAAATATAGTAAATATTGTGCTCTTGAGTATATACAAAGGCTTAGGAAGGAGTCAGTGGTAAAAGTTTTCACTGCCATGTATATGACACAGTTTTGGAGGGTTATTTTCAAGTAGTACAAGATTATCTTGTAAAAACAAGCAAAAAAAGAATTAAAGTGGTGAAACCAACAGGACATGTTATTCTGACTAAACCTTCGATTATAAATTATTGTTACACATTTTTGCACATAGCATTTGGAGTGATTCAGTGGTGTCTTGTTTTGTGCATTAAAATTAGTCTTGAGACTCAAAAGTTTTATCAATATACTTTTTTTACGATAATACATTTTTGAGTCTTGTTGGCACTAGCAAGCCATTTGCATCCATCGCAAAACACAAGCACTGAACATGATTGTAGCACATGTAGTGGTAGAGATACTTACCTTGAGAGCGCCAGTATCAAACATGAGGGGCCCCAGGGCTATAGAGTGTAACACCAACCTGGCAGCGAAGCTGGTGGGGTGCGAGAAGGTTCTGTGGTGCACCAAACGAGGCAGGGGGTCTTACCTGAACAGCAGCATGAGACCCTGGACAAAGCTGCGGAAGTTGTTGTGCCTCGAGATGGCAGTCTCAGGGTCCAGCTGAATGTTACCAAACACCTACAGCCAACAGTCGACATGGTAATAAACCACGACCACGTTGGTTCAGGCGAGAGAGAGAGAGATATAGAGAGAGTGAGTGGGAGTCAGTGAGATAGTTAGGCCACGCAGCAGACGCTCACATCGCTACGTACATATCTACACACACTACCTCAATATACAAAAGTACACTATGCAGATTTTCACAACATTCAAAATGCATTTACTTTATAAACCTGCCCTGTGTTGCTTAAGGCAGTGTTCAAATTGATAATCAGGTTTAGTTCTTGCCTTTCTGCGTCATCTCTGTAATAGAAGTTTTTGTATTATGCGACAAGTAGTTTAGTTTGGTATAGAGGGCAAAGAGAAATAAAAAAAATCACAATAATTAATAAGTAATTAAATGTCAGGATAGTAAGTTTATAAGATTATATTTAACACGACTTGCAAACATTAAAATTTATGCAGAAGAAAGTATCAGCAGACATGGAGCACAGGGTGGTGTAGCATTGCAAAAACACAGTTTACTTGGTATTTTGTTATGAAAGTTACATTTAGGCATTTATTGTAATTTATATGAATTATGGTATTATTATAGCTAAAGATTTTCTTTTAGTGGTCTTGGTTTCAAAAAAGGAAGGGAGAAAAATGCAGTCACGAGTTATAGTAGAACAAAAAGCCTAGAATTCAGTTCGGTGAAATCAATAACTTAATGGCTAGTTGGGTTGTGCTGTGGTATCATAAGCTTTGTTTTGTGTCTGGTTTTTTCCAGTTAGGTTTAGCATCATTTCGCAGTTGCTGCGCAGAATTTTTTAATTAGGCTCTAGAGGGGTCAGTGATATTGAAATCACATGACGTTAGCCCAACCAATAGGAGCGCGGCCTGTGGTGACATGTATGATCCTTTCAAGAGAGTTTTGGGACAGCCATTTTTAGAACAAAACAGTACACTGGCACGTACGGTCATGTCTCAGGACTGTGGCCCAAATTTATTATGAATTAGCACCGGAAGTGCAAATGTAATGCATACAGGCAGCACCGACGCCTTTTTTTTCTGTAACATTGTATCTTTCGAAAATTTTTTTGGACTCTCAGCACAAAATTTTTCTACTTGTACGCATAGGCCATTAGGTGCAAGTTTCTCTTTTGTTTTAACGCCACATTATGAAGCTACAGTACGTGCAGTTTTTCCTTTCAAACTTTAAATCCTTGTAAACTTGTGCTGCATTTTAGAACTGACTTATTCCAGTAAACTGGGTTCACTGTAACAGGATGAAAAGTTTGTACAACGTACCAGGAATTCAAGTTTCATTTCTGGACAAACACCCATGAGTCAATTCATTGTAGAACAGTGTTAACTCTTAAGGATAAGCGACAGTGATGCAGCAGAAGATCGGAGTAACTACAGTAGGTCAGGAGACCTCTGTCCATTTTTCAACACCTCTGTACATTTGTCGAGGAACTACGAATGATGTAAGCTCTTCCAGACTGCTGAGGGCTACATGAAGACGTCGCTGCTGGTATATGGGAGATTTCAACACCCTAAAAATAATCTGATGGTAGGAACATCACTAACATGGATCGCCGAGGGAGTAACACACCAGGAAACCTTAAGTTTGACCTAATGTAAACTCAAATTTTTCTGATATTCAACAAATTTTATTTACGACACAATATTATTGTTATGGTTATATCAATTGTTATATTAGTTTGTGTAATTAGTACCTAAAATCACAGAAAGTGTTAAGTTTTCCTATTTTGGTTATTGACCGTGTCCATAACTTCACATTTCATAGCCAACATGGCTGAGGATAGTGAGGTATTAAAGGATGTTCCTGAGGGGGAAAATAGTATAAAATAAAATAAGGGTAATAAAAATGAGTTAAGATTAATTTTACAATTGTTACAAGATTTCAGACCTGAGGTAAATAAAAAATTTGATGAAATTAAAGACCAGTTGGCCCAAAAAGTAATACAGTAAAGGGTGAGGGTGCAGTTCAGAAAGTAGCAGAACAAAATTGTCAGGAAGTACAGTTAGATACAAAACACAGGAAAAATCTTGCTGTGCAACAACTTTTCACACCTAAAATTAAATGCAGCATTTTAGGTAATTTGGAAAAAAGAAACCAGAGATGAGAAACACAAAGAGATTTTTATTCGACAAACAAAACATTTGACGAGCAAGAATGCAGCATAGTACGTGAACAGTAGGGGGTACAAGTGTGGCACAAGGGTGCAGTGAAGTTTAAAGGTATGGACAATACAGTGTGTTGTTGGGAGCGAGTGGATGAGAAAACAGAGGGTGGAGAAACTGAGCGTAGTAAGCATCACACAGAAATGGGGGGTGCAAGAATGGTGCAGGGGCAAGGTAAAAATAAAGGAGTAGTGGCAAAACTGAAAATACCTACTGAGAAAATTTCAGGAAAAGGTAGTTTATTGTTTTTGTATTGTAAAATTTTTTTTAGTAGTAGTAAATTAATTTTGAAGAGTACGTTTATGACTTGGTTGTGCCTTGTTAACATGTTTTGTTGTTTAGCAAGATGTGTATGTGCTTAACAAATTGCTTTATAAACTAATTTTGTTTTGGGGGGATTAGAATCTTTCTTGAACTTATTGGTAATGGCTATTCACAGCTGGATGTGGGAGAATCGTGAGGGCAGACATTCTGCAACTGCGTTTGCTTTATACTGCCTCTTAATTTCACACTTTTAAAACAACATACGTAATAAACTTATCACACATAATTTTTTTGTAGAGATGTCTTTTGGATTTTGTTTTACTCAGTAGTTGTGGTTGCCGGGCAGGGCCACAACAGAGCAGTAAGAGTTAATATTTTACATACACAGGTATGAATTTCCAGAATGGCATTGAGTGCAGTCAACTGTGAGTTTGGAGGTTTGCCTGTTGCAATAGAAATAATTATTTTATTAAATTTAATTTTGAGTTTGATTGTAATTTTTTATAAGTTAATGAATTTTGAAATTTTAAGTGACTAGTGTAGGTCACCTTTTATTTTAGTGTCTGTGAGTTGGTTTTTTTGGTATTGAACTCTCGCCTGATGTATTTTGTGCAGGGTGCTTCATCATTGTCCAATGCAGTAGCAGCTGGCATATAAGTCGGCAGGTGCACGTGCACACCCAGTTTTCTATTAAGCATTTCTGTAAAATATTAAAAACATTCTTGTATGTTTTATAGTGCCAGTACAGTTTGAAATGTTCGTCTAACCGATCACAAATGTGCAGAGTTTTTATGCTGTAAAGCTGCGATGTTGCAACACTGCACTGTGCACAACAGAGCTGTGCTCCCCTCTCAGCCTCTCTATTTGGCCTTTCTGCTCGCACGACAAAATGACGTCGTCTCTTATTGGAGTTTTAACATTGACGAGGAGCACAGGTCGGGACTGTGCTCATGCCTGTTGATCGCGGAAACGGTTACTTCATTCACCTCGTGGTGGCAGCACCTACTGGCGCAGCTAGTATTACATCGACACAACTATAAAACACCTCGCTAGATGCCAGCAGTTACGCTTTATTTATTACCAGGCCAAACGAACATTCTGAGCAAAAATGTGACACGAGCCTTGAGCAAACTAGCGAGAAGATGCTGTGGTTTTGAATGTAAAACAAATGTCAATGATACAGAATACAGGTAAGGAATGTATATTCACACAAACAGTGTTTTTACATATTGAATCAAAGATATGTAATATTACTCAATAGCCTTACTAGAAAATAATATTTCAAAGTTGACGTTACGAATAACGGGAATATTAGTTATCATTTAACTGCTGAAAATGATAGCTTTACAATTAAATTTAAACTAGGTAGGAAATTATATGTACTTAATGCTTATTTAAGAGCCATATTGAAATTTGCCTAGAAATTAAATAAAAGGAAATTAAACAGCTTTCAGTACTAGTTAGGAAATTTTAACTCATGTATTTAATCATGATATATTTAGTAAAACAACATGAAATATAGTGTGTAGGAACAATTTGTAACTATTTTAAACTAAAAAATTTCTTCATTAATTAGTTCAAGACAATGTGTGAACACTCATTTTCTGACTTCACCGGCTGCTACTGCTAATAGGCATACATGAATTAATTTTAATAATGTTTATAATGTGTATTTGCCACTCTGTCATCAGTCCAAAGGGTGTGCTCACTTTAGAGGTTTTGTATTTTGTGCAAAGTGCCTCGTCGTTGGCCAATAGGCAAACCTGGACGTACTGCTGCTGGGATGTGCATACGCAACTTCGTCGTTGGTCAAAATAGTGTAGCCTAATGTTTCTTGTTTTAAAGTGTTGAAAGTAATTGTGTTTGTGTGAGACAATAATTGTTTTCAAGATGATCTAACTGAGACATGTAATAGTAGAACTTTTCCTCGTGACATGTCAAGAGTAAAGTTTATTTTGATTAATAATTGATAAAAGTTGCATTAGAATTGTGACAGTAAATTTTAAAGCAATGATATTATTTATAGTGTATGGTTGTTTAGATTTTATTTTTGTGCTCAATATTTTTGACTAAATGTAATGATAGATTTTGGTTTGAGTTGCGGATGTGTGTTTGCAATTTCCTGGCAGTCCAATTGTGTATAATTAATTGGGTATGTGCACTCAATGTTAGTCATAATAAATGTCATTAATGCGGTTAGTTGTAATGTTGTTTTTTGTGTTTGTTTTCCTGATGTTTCTGTATTTTGATTTTTGATAAAAGTGAAATTTGTAAATTGTGAGATGTAAAATTTGCTATAATAATTATTTTTAGGCACCACAGAGGGTCTAACACTTAGTAACTTCTCCATGAAGGGGAAAGGGAATGGAATTCATTGGAGGTGGGGAGGGGAGGGGGGTGTTGTTCAGAAAAAAAAGTTTTTTGTGAGTTATCAAAGTGACAGTGTTGGCCAGTAAGAAGTTTTATTTTAAAAGTAAAAACAACTGACATTAAAATAAGATACATAGTTAATTTGTTCTGTGCTAAGATATGGTAATAGGGAGCAGTATATACCAATATTATGGTAAAAAATTATATTTTATTTGAAATTATTTTAATGTTAAATTGTAGAAGAGGTTTACAGTGATGTTATTTAATAAAGTTTGAGTATGTCTACAATGGTTTATTATGTTTATGTAATATGTACACAATATTTTATAATATTTATACAGTGTGTACAATATTGATGTAAATGATGGTGTAAAGTTCTGGCGGAGTTGTTTTGTCAACAGGAGCATTACCTTATTTGGTTAACTGAGGTAGAACTGAGGTAGAACTGTTTGCAAGTGCATGTTAATGTAATTTGCTCTGGAGGTGGGGCAATGGAGATTAGTGTAATTACGTATTTGTATTTTGTTGCAAAAACGTCAGTTCTAAATATTTGACTATGTGATTACAGCTGTGTTAAAAATTTCTTATATACCTATCTTAGGAAAGCATATGTGTGTTTAACAGAATAATCTTACACAAATATATGTTTATACATTCACATATTTGTTTGCATATACATTGATCAGTGTTAGAAATGTTATATTCTGTTTAAGGTACTGTGTTTTTTTGCCAGAGTCACCTTCTTATAGGAATTACTAGGAAAAATTGTTGGGAGGGTAATGTAGCATTGCAAAATGACAGTTCAATTGTTATTTTGTTATGGAAGTTAAATTCAGGTGTTTATTATAATTTATATGTATTTTGGTAATATTCCAAATATTCTAGCTAGATAATATTTTCTATTAGTGTTCTCAATCACAGAAAAAGGAAGGTAGAAAAACGCAATCACGAGTTATAGCAGTACAGAAAATCATAGAATTCAGTTAGGGTGAAATCAATAATTATGTGTCTGGTTGGCCTTGTGCTGTAGTATAATCAGCTTTGTTTTGTTTTTTGGTTTATTCCAGTTTGGCTTGGCATTGTTTCGTAGTTGCTGCACAGTATTTTGCAGTATTTTTCAATTAGGCTCTAGAGGGGTCAGTGATATTGAAACCATGTGATGTTAACCCAGCCAATAGGAGTGCGGCCTGTGGTGACGTGTACAACCCCTTCTAGAGAGTTTTGCCTCCGCCATTTTTAGAATAAAACAGTACGCCAATGAGTACGGTCATGCAGGGCTGCAGGCCAAATTTATTATGAATTAGCACCGAAAGTGCAAATGTAACGCACATGGGCAGCACCAAGGCCTTTTTTTTTCCCCGTAACGTTGTTCCTTTCGGACATTTTTCTACTCGTACGTGTAGGCCAATAGGTGCAAGTTTCTCTTCTGAATTAACGCAGCAAAGTACATGCAATTTTTCCTTTCAAACTTTAAATCTTTGTGAACTTGTGCTACATTTTAATACTGACTTTTTCCAGTAAACCGGGTTCACAGTAACAAGATGAAAAGTTTGTACCTTGTGATGTAAATGAAATTTAAATAAACAGAACATTTTGAGAACTGAAGTTTCATTTCTGGATGAACACCTCCAAGTCAATTAATTGTAGAACAGTGGTAACTTCAGGGTAAGCGACAGTGATGCAGCAGAATATCGGAGTAACTACAGGTCAGGAAACATCTGTCCATTTTTCAACACCTCTGTACATGTCTGTCCTGGAGGACTGACGTGTTGTATTGGATCAGAATGACAAACAAAAACTAAAAAAAAAATGTATTGGTTTTCTACGTAGAAAACCGATTTGACGTAAGTAATCTGGAAAACTGAGGAACCCTGAATTTTATTTATGTTAATCAACCAGAGAGGTCAAACTTTAGAGGCAACAAATTAATAAGTAATGTTCCCAAAGCATTTTCAGCAAACATGCCACTAAAACATGTTATCATGCAGAGCAAGACTTGCAGTCACAAAACCAGTACTTTCAACTTAAAATAGAGGCCGGACATTCTAGCAGTGTCAAAGTATTTGTTGTAAATGAAACTAGTAACCAGACATCAATCTGTCAGTGGTGCCTCCTGAAACTAACATTGAAGTTACCTTCTCAAGCCGTAGAGCACTTGCTAATTATTCCCACAAAATGGCTCAACTAAATACATCCAGCAGCTGGAGTGTTCTCATTTGAAGAAATCTACAGAAGATTAAACATTCTGACTTTTAAGAAAAGACGTAATATAAAATCTCTGAAACAAGGAAAACACGTTTTATGTTGTGGTAAGTTAGAGAGAAGTTGAGGAAGACGAATTGCAAATATAAAAATATTTGAGTCTTGAAGAATGACAAGGACACAGCAACAGAATAGTGTGGCATACCCTACCATCTGGTCACCTGTTTAATGTTTATTTTTTTATTGCTTGAAGGTTTATGTAAGTATTGGTTTGTAGATTATTTTAGGGTGCCTACGTAACTCTACCTGCTAGGTAACATAATTGTTAATTCAAGTGAGGGTTTGAGTCTCTGTAGGTGACTGCCTGGCTTACCTAGGTCTTAATATATATGTTTAAGTGGAGTTGACCATCATAACAATTTATATAGGATATTGATTAAAGTAATTGGATGAACTTTGGCCCTGCAAGGTCATGAAAAGTCATCTGGAAAAAGAGACATAATGCTGCAGTGAAATTTTATTATTATTTTTATTTTTATTATTTTAGTTGTGATTACTTTTCATTATTTAAAATCAATGGCACATGGTCCATAAATTAGTAACATTTATTGTTAGTATACATTATTACACTTTTTTTTATGTATATAATTTATTTTTAACAATGGTTAACCATCTTTGTGCATTTAATTCATGTTCTGAACTGGCAATTTTTAATTTAGAGCCGTGTGTGGCGAGTAGGTCTTGAATTATTATATTTGAAGTAGGTTTTAAATATTTTCATGTTGAAAAGACTTCCTTGCGGCTCATGTACATTTGGCAATGCCGCGATGGCTTGGAGTGGTAGTGATAATTGGATGCCTGGTCTTTTTAATCCATCCACGATCTCACGATACCCACGCACGTAGCTGCAAACCCTGAGATTGAGCCCTCATGCCGGCCGCGAGGACCTAGTTTTTATAATTTGATGATTACCACGTGAAAGGCGATCTTCCAACGTGCCACTACAATACATGACCTTAATAAAGGGTTGGTGGTGGGTGGAGGGGTTTTTCTCCATATCTCCATTATTTAAAATGTTGTTATAACCCGCCAAGAACTGTTACCTGAGAAAATTTAAGTTCCTCATTACAAGTGCTAGGAAATATATGAATATCTATGACAGTGCTATTTAGTTCTGTTTCCTGGAATCGAAACAATGAATTACCAGATTATTATAAATCTCTATTTTTTTTATTTCAAGTAAATGCTTGTGAATGCCACAACTTAAAAAAATCTTTACGTAAACAACATAACACTACACACCAATCAGCACAAAAGTTTTTCTGCGAATGCCTACTTATAAAAAAAAGACAATCTAGCACTAAAGTAATCACTAAATTACCCAGTCAGAGACATACTAAACCTATCTAATTACTGTCATACAGTTACATGGGCTGCTTCCAAACTCTACAATTGTCATTACCAAGCATGTCTACTAGCCACAGTGAGATAATACAATTTTTTTAATGAAAACTACCACAACGCTGATAGTGAGTTCTCAACCAAACTCCTTTCAACAGACTCACAACACGCAAGTCTTGAATAAATTAGAAAATAAAATGCCTTTTTTTATTTATGAATGTAATGAAAAGATCAGCTCTACCATAAAAATTTTTTCCATAACACTAGCACATCAGGAATTGCAAACTGTCCTCGAGGGAAGAAACATTGCACGTATGATTCTTAGTAACAAAGGCGGCTCAACAGAGATGATTCAATGTTTGGGAAAGATGTATGGGACAAGTGCAGGTTGTGAGTCTGTCTGCAAGAGCTGCCGCGGTGGTTCCCCGCATTACGTGCGGACCAACTCACCGGAAAAGTAGCAAAAGAGCACCGAAGAAAGTTTGAAAGTTGTTATGTCGATTGAGTGCTGAATCTGGCACAAACTTCATGTTTCCAAAAACCTTGAAAAACAGCCCCCAAACATGACAAACTACATGTCTATGTGTCCAAATAGCTTGTAACTACTTTGACTTATATAAGTACCTAGTCTAAAAAACAGAGACAGATGTGAGTACTGATAACCTACAATGCCAAATTTAAATAAAATTGATTAATTCATCGTACATATGATTTAATACGTTGACTTTACAAACGCTATAAACTTTACAAAAGCGTTGATAGTGCACAGTTAAATTGTTGTCAAAACACTGAAGATAGGGTTGATATAAACAAAGCTACCGATGTCAATGAATCAATGATTCAAAAGAATACATAATCTATATTTAATTATTGAAATGGAATTTCCAAATGGACAGTAACTATTATCCCGTCACAACAGGTGTCGTATTCAAAAATTTTGTTTATAATTTTCTTATGCTTGAAAGTTTAATCTCCATTAAACTGCCGGGGATTCAGAGTTTTCAGCAATATTACATTTCAGAGCTGCTAAAGTTGTAGAGCATGGTTGGTATCTCAAGTGCTGAAATTCTTGTTATAAATATCAATTTGGACTTCACAGACACCATTAGTACTAAAATCTACCATAAAACACCATGCCCAGAACTAATGAGTCCATCTCTTTCAAGAAGGCATACACACAAAAAAAAACTTCCAAATTTTAACTCTGCAGTTTAATGAACTGTTTATAACACAATAACACTACGAAAAATTGACATAAATTTATTGCAAAAGTGACAAAAGTGATAGCGACAATCTCAACAAAAACAAATGCTAATACAAAAACTACACACGTCTACTGAAACTACAATAAAAAAAAGTTAAGTTGTTAACATGTAAATGTTAATAAGCAGAAGTAACATAAAATGCCCTATTCACAGTAGGGCACAGTTAAAAAGGAATCTGAGGAAACCTACCCTGAAAGAGATGAACAATACTATAATCTAACCATAATACTATTACATAAATCTATTTCATACTTATTTAATGATTATTAAAAAAAACTATATTTCAACACAGTCTGCTACCTACTTCTGTTTGTTTCACACAAGTGCCAGTAATGCATCGTAAGTATCATCCATGACACTTTTTCTGCAGATTATATTAACTATTAAAAAGAAAAAAGTATACAAAGTATTTAATAATTACACTAACTGTATTCACAATTATAACTCTAATAAAACAGAATGTGGATAATTTTCTATAAATCATTAAACTAAACTGCTTGAGTTATTTAGTCATACTACCATATGCTTTATAAAAACAAACAAAGTCTTAATGTGCATAAAAAAAACTATTATTGTTCTGAACTGCTAGTTTTTTTGTAAAATTATTATGTAGGAAACATCAAATACTTTTTAAAAAAAATGTATGAATGAACAGAATATTTTCTTTTGAGACAGAATGAAGACCAGGATTCATTCTATATCCTTGTTTATTTTGTGGCACTTGATAAGCAAATTATCAAATGATAACAGGGAGGGGAAGGGGCGAAAGGAAGGGGGAGGGGGAAGAGAGAGATACAGATAGAGAGAGAGAGTGAGAGAGAGAGAAAACCACACACACAGTACTCGAAGCAGTGGAGTAGAGAAAATTATACAGTTTCAGAAAAAACAGAGAGTGAAGCATCAGTGATGAAGAATGCACACTAAGCTACCAAGGATGCCACAGATAGCGGTGTGAGAAGATTCCACACTACATACAGACAGATGTGGTTTAGGGAGCAGTGAAGAGGGCTGGGTTCAAGCGCAATGGTTTCAACAAATGTAACAGCTAGGCTATTGAGGTAAAGTCAGTTCCTTCTTCACACCCACAATGACATGAATATTGAAGTGAAAGGTACACTAATGGTGGTAGAAGTTAAGAACAACTTTCTACAGAGTGCACTGGGATACATAAGAGTGACCAACTAACAACTGCGGTGGCAAGGGCAAATGTAAATGAACTTGGGAGTGTAAAACACAAATGAAAGGTTATATAAATGGTCCATGATTATCTGAGTACATTTTAAAATGCCCTGTGCAGGAAAGAAGAAAAAGGAAGAGGAGGAGGAAAAAACTGGCTATTATGGTAAATAGTCAAAATGAATGATTGCCTCACACTTTGCATGATTGGAAGCCAATTACCAAATTTAGTTCCGCATACAGTGTTTTTTAATTTAAATTCATACAACAACCCTGAAGCACTATCAGTTTAAATTGCTTAATTTGTATTCTTATATTTCATAAACAATTTATAGCAACTAAATTAGGTTTTTCCAGACTGCACTGCTAAACTTGCTGTGGTGTTTGGCGGTTGGCGGCATGTGAAGGCGGCCGCGAGAGACAAGCAGAGTGATGGCAACAAGTAGGTCTTGTAGGATGTATTAGTGCTAATGTGTAATCAACGCGATGTATCAAAATAAAGGACATAAAACTGGAGACGAGGATGGGATGATACGAGGTGCAGCCATGTGTGAGTGACTGTCAAACAAACATTTACAAGAGTATTGTGTACGACGAAAACTTGTAAACATGGGGCTGTTAAGCCATATTGGAGAATTCAATCCAGACACCGAGGATTTTAGTGCGTACATAGAACTAAATCAGTTTTTCGTGGTTAACGAAATTAAAGATACAGCTGAAGTTCCACTATTTATTACTCTAATAGGAGAAAAGACGTACAGAATACTTAAGAGCATTCTTGTGCTGCACGACACAACCAAGAAAAGTTTTGAAGAACTGCTTCAGGTACTAACGAAGCATTTCTCGCCTGCCACGACGGTCATTTCGGTTCCACAAACGGGATCAACAGGCTGGTGAGTCGGTGACTGATTATATCATGGAACTAAAAAAGTTAGCAAACTCTTGTGATTTTGGTGAATTCCTCCCGAGGCATTAAGAGACCGACTTGTTTGTGGATTAAGGTCAGAAAGTATCCAGCGCAGTTTACTATGCGAACCTAACCTAGTTATTGATAAGGCTTGTTTGATGGCAACAAGTACAAAAATGGCAGCATAACTAACTAAGGTTTTCCAGTCAACATCACAAGCATTTCAGGGTGACTGTATGTCAGAAATGGTTAACAGTACCTTATACACACCATACACCACTTCAATACAGCATATGAACCTGGTAACAGTTCTCCCTAGTACTACCATTTGCCACAGTTTAACATTGAGATAGAAACATCAGATAATAGATTAAAGATAAATAACAATATTATATGAGGAGGATACATAAGGGCCAGGGTATTATACCTCAAATGCAGATTTTATAATAGGGTTGATGTATGCAATCTGCGTATACTGAAGGACGACAAGGAATGAGGCCTTATAATGGAGAAGTGTTGGAATGGGACAAAGAGTTGCCTTTTACTTCAAAATGATGCTGACGGGAATACCCAAAAAGCAATTTTTAGAATTTTCGAAATTCGACTCCCAAAGTTTAAAGAAGGGGGAAATGTGTTTTTTATTAATTGTTTGTACAGCTTGAACCCAATGGGCTACCATTGTGATTTTTATTTCAATTAAATACTTAAACAAATATATAACATAGGACTTCAAGATACTTCAATAGTCTTTAATTAAGGGGGTGAAAGAACATGAAAAGTTATTCCGATTATCCTTCCGTAACTATCGAACCAGTCAAGATATTGAAGTGCTATTTGCTTCAGAAGGATGTTTACATAAAGACCAAAAATATAATTCAGGACATTTTCCAAATTTGACTCTAAAGATGTAAAAGGTAACACATGTTTTCGATTCATTATCGATATACACCAATCTCACTGAATTGTTATATATTGACATGATTTTTGCTTAAGACTAATTCTTACTTAAATACGTACTTGAAATGCTGTTTGTTTATTTTTTGAAATAGTACACCTAAGGGAGTGATATGTTATGAAACAGGATGAAAGCTGTTTTCAATTAATCACATATACATCTTAAAATAAACTGGCTATCGTTACGATTTCCACTTAAATAGACGCCCATACAATTATATTCTCTCATTTTATAATGCATGAATCACCACAAAAAGAGAACTTGAAAACTATGCAGAATAAAAAATGAAATTCAAACAACAGAAGGGGAGGGGGGGAAGTTTTATCAGACCCTTTACGTTTACATGAGACTGATTCATTAGGTACTGACAGTATTTTTCAAAGCCAGAGTGTAGTAAATATTTTAAAATACAATACTCAAGCAGTTTAGTAAGAACTAATAATTATCATTAATAACACTCTATACAGAATCTTCTAATGATCTAACAATAACCTTCTATGATCTTGTAGCATATACATCTGCACAAATGAAAATTAAATCCATGCAGAATAAATGTCTAAGGAAATGCTAGACTGTGAAAAAAAAGATAAAATTGTGTAATGACACTACTGACTAAATGTATTAATTTTCATTTAGTAAACTATACAATTATTTTGGTGAAATGCACCAAAAAAATTTACATTTCTGATGATATAAAATGAAACTGTGATACATCTACTATGGAGTTAATTTAATAATTTTAAAGCATTACATATATTTACATTGTTGGTTCACAACTAGTCACTAATGTTGAAACCTGTAACCATTATGCAACAACAGCAGCATAGCAGCAACACAACCAATATTAAACCAGCTTAATGTTTGATGCAATGTTTATTATAAGCATACTGTACTTATTCTGTATTCGACAGTTATATATACTAACACATAAAGTACCTACTAGACATTTGTTTACTTAAATAAAATTAGAAAATAAATGGAATTTTCAAGAGAAAAGAAAACAAATTATACTACCAAAAGAACAAATTAGAAAAATGTTGTGAAATTATAATTACAAGGTGTATTTACTATAAAAACAGCAATATAGTTAAAATGGAGATATTTGGAAATTAAATTTCCAGATGACATGGTGGTGTTGGAAAGTAGGTAAAGTTGTTTGATATAAGGGTAGGTAGGTTAGTTAAGTGACATAGGTAGGCAAGTAGGTAGGTGGAAGATATGAGGAGGAGAGAGAGTGAGGGGAGAGAGCATGAGGGGAGAGAGAGTGAGGGGAGAGAGAGTGAGGGGAGAGAGAGTGAGGGGAGAGAG
>PNEQ01082513.1:76727-93886 GCA_003012365.1 Medauroidea extradentata | reverse complement strand
CACTTGAAGTGATCCTCCCAGAATTCTGAAACAACCACTATAGTATTACCTTACTACAAACACTAGGTTGTATGGCGTGCGAGGACTGTTGGGGTAGTGTCACTTGAAGTGATCCTCCCAGAATTCTGAAACAACCACTATAGTATTACCATACTACAAACACTAGGTTGTATGTGCGTGCGGTGACTGTTGGGGTAGCAGCACTTAAAGCGCTCCTCCCAGAACTCAACCACTTTAGTATCTGGTCATCGCACGCCCTACAGATATGTTTGTTTTTGCCTCCAGACGCTTCGATGACCCAGTCCGGTAGAGCGTCGCATTTATCACTTTTTTTACTCAGATCGGTACCTGCCGACCTCGCCCAGCTCGTTCTTTGACACAGGCCATATATGAGGAAGGTAAGAGAGGGAGCTAGTTTTTAAGGGAATAAAAGAGCAGTGTCCTGGTGGGCGAGTGCAAATGTGTGCACCTGGAGGTGAAACCTCGTCTGCTTGGGAGACGATAATTGTGTGACTGCTGTGGAGGGACGCTGTCAGAGGGGATCCGCCGAAGAGACTCAAGAAGATTGTCGAGCTGGGAGAAATCCGACAGTTAAGTACCTTTTTGTATGTTCTTTACATGTCGGGATGTTCTTGAAGAAGGAGTAGCCTCATACTCTTGCTTAGGGTCATTTATACATGTATGTAGAGTGTACTAATTTTCTGGTGTTGGTTGTAAGAGAGAGTTCATCGGGCGTCATGAGTGGCCTTACTACTGCGTTGCTCAAGCACGGGCATGACTTTGTCGATTGTCATCACCTTAGTTCCTGTGAGAAATGTTTATCTTATTGCGATGATTTCTCCTAACTCCCCTTAAATTTTGTTCACGATGCATTGAAGCAGCGTGTTTTCATTTGAAGAGTACCTTCTGACTAATGTGTTGGCTACCTGCAGTTTATCTGCTTAATGTCGGAATAACATAGAGCTAACCTGTTGCGCCTGTCTTTTGTTTGTTGTTAATCTTCACCCTTCTCCAGTTTTGTCATCACATTACGGTTATATCTTATTGTACAGTAACCATTGGCATGTGCAAATTATTTTGTTGGTATTTACACTGCAAAATGAATTTTTTATTAGCCACAAAACGTTTTGTCGTCTCCACAAAATATTGTGGTCACTAAATTATTTTGTGCTTACTACAAAATAATTTTGCAGAGAAGATTTCCCTACAGAATGTTTCTTTCAGTGAGGGTCGTCGAGGCACTGGAACAACTCGAGACCTACCCGAAGATATCTAGCTCTGGTTAGGGAAACGTCAGGATTTTATGGTCAACACCCCAAATAGCAAACATCATCTGGCCCACTTGTACAAATCTTATCGTGATAAGCAGTCGACAGGCAGTTAACATTCGGAATGCACCCGTGGCCACATGTGGCATGCATGATGCACAATGAAATCACCCACACATTAACCACAAGTGTACCACAATCATTCCTAAAATTCTCAGATGCTTGTGGGTTATTTGCTAAGTCTGCTTGTAGATCGTATACTGAAATATTTCAGTCTTTTTAAACTTTATTCTCATATTAAAATTATTTCAGTATAACTACAAACATATTTCCTGACATGGCCTGATTTACAACCATTCCACTAAAAGTATACGATCGTACTAGCGAACGTTGGCCGCTTCTGCCAACAGCTGTCCTGCTGATAAATGATTGTATTTGCTACTAGGAACCCTGTCTCACCAAGATCCCTACTCCTTTCCATTCCTCCCTATTCTTATCGTTTTGCCAAGCAGATCCCAAGAAAGACCGATAACCACCTCCTCCCCTGGATACATTTTAGCCGAAGTCACCTGGCAGGGATTGGAAGTGGTCATAAAACCTTTTTGAAATTATTCTATTCTATGTTTTAATGTTTAATAACTAACTCTTTCCAAACCTCATAATTCCTTATTCATTATCCCTAAGGTGTTGGTGGACGAATGGGGGCATGTCACATTCATTAACTTCTTAGAATATTTTAGACGAAAAATCTCCAAGGTGTGTTTAAACTTCACAACACTTGTAGCACACGTAACGTAATTCATAAAGATTAATCAAGTTGGAAAAGTTCTTAATTGCTTTTTTCTCAGAAGTTAACAAATGTAACACGCCCCCTTCATCCACCAAACACTTCCGGGTTAGATGTTACCAGAGAGAAAATCGCGCAGTCAGATAAAGCCAACACAGTGCACATCTAGGGCAATTATTGAGCCCAGTGAATGTTTTGTTTCAGAAACACAATTGTGTAGCCCTTCAACATGCCAGACAGCATAAAATAACATTAACAGCAATAAATAAGACATAATACCGAAACTACTCTTGATCAGGCAGTAGACAATAGAGAGTACGATTTCGCAGAAGTAAACATGGCGTCCAATATGTGTCATTGGTCCAGATTTTTTTATTTATTTGGGGGGGGGGGTACTGAAGATGTTGCATATAACTGGGAAAAATTTAACAAAGCAGCAGTTGTTAATGTGTGGTCAAATAAATTATGTGTCACTTTCCTCCCCAGTTTCCTGCACGGAGCGGCGGCTGGCTGGTATGATGGTTTAGGAGATAAGAAAGAACAGTTTATTACTTTGAACAACTGTCGTAAGAATTAACGTCTGCATTCGCCAGTGTGGGCAATGTAGAGTACTTAGAGATGAGGTTGCGTAAATGTGTTCAAGGACATAATGAAAGCATTTAACAGTTTGCTTACGGTAATATAGTATGTGGAACGAACTAGACAGGAATGTCTGAGGACAATATAGTTGGGTATATTTTGATGGGGCTTAGGCCTGACAGAGGATGTTAATATGTTGGAAAATAAAACTGCGACCTGACTGACACAAAATTTAAGAATTACACAAACAGGAAAATATTATGCCAAAAACCAGACTAGCACTAGCTCCAGACTGGGTTGGAGGGAATACTGAAAATTCAGAAGTGCCACAAGTACCAAAGTTAGACGGAGCAACCGGCTCCTGTGAAGTAGCCAGTCTGAAAAAATTCAATTGAGGCATTAAGGAGACAAATGCAGAAAATGAAAAAAAAAAAAAAAAAAAAACCTACAAGGGCACTCCAAATAGCAAACATCAAATGGCCCACTTGTGCAAATCTGATCGTGGTAAGCAGCCCACAGGCAGTAGACAATCGGAATGCACCAGTGGCCTCATGCGGCATACATGATGCATGGTGAAATCACCCACACATTCACCACAAGTGTAGCACAAGTGTACTGCAAGCATTCTTATTATACTCAGATGCTTTTGGGTAAGTTCAGTATAACTACTAGGATATTTACTGACATGGCCTGATCAACAACCATTCCAGCAAAAGTAGACCATCATACTAGGGAACGTTCGCCGCTTATGCCAACAGTTGGCCAACTGAAAAATGATTGTATTTGCTACTAGGGACTTAGCCTTGCATCTAGTAATAAAAGGCAATAGAAGTTAACCAACCAGCCTCTTGTACAAATATCTTACCAGGGCGATTAGTGTTCGATTCCTGGAGGGTTGGGGCCCGGATTTTTACATGTGGGGATTGTGCCTGACGATGCCATCGGTCAGCGGGTTTTCTCGGGGATCTCCCATTTCCCCCACCCATTTATTCCGCCGCCGCTCCATACATCATGCCACACCTCGCCAGCGCTAAAGATCTAGATGTCAGGTGCTGACCAAAATATCTTCAACCAATCTACTTGTACAAACGGTCTTTGAGAACCGTGTCGGTTAATTTGATCCAATCGGTGCGTAGGCATGCTTGTCATTAAATACCCCGCAGCTGTGCAGGGCAGAACACGTAGGTCACCGTGTGTGAAGTCGAATCCCAGCTGTAATGTATGTAATCCCCGCTACCGGCATGAGCCCATGGACTGGAGATGGATTAGAGACAGCATCACAGAGAATACGAAATCACCACGCGGCTCAGGTGTTAGGCTCGGCCAACGAGATGTCTGGAAATATGCACGTATGTAATTACTCGACCAGCCTCACTGCAATCTCCGTAACTAGCTCACTCGTAATAAATTATACTGTCTCTTTGCGCATCACTTTGCCTGTACTTCGTTTGCTCTTGCGTCTGCATTAGGTGAAATCTTTACGTACGCAATCAGCTTGAAAGCCCATGTTATTTGAAAGTAGTGAAATATTTTTCTGCTAGCTAACTGGTTGCATCGGTTTCTGTTCCAGAGAGCATTCAAGTTGATCTAAATATACACCATAATGTTTCTCTTTACTTTATTACTACACGTTTGTTAGGAACCAAAGATCCACGAATTATTTTACCATCATCCTAGTAAATAAACAATGAAATTATTCCGTGTACCTTTTTTATTTCACCGCAGCGATCTGTTCTTGCACACTACTGGCCAAAAATAAGAAAATTACATTTGTAACTTGCGTTACTATTCAGTATGCCAATGGATTAAGATCTATTAAAAATCACAGATCCAAGAGACAAAAACCAAATGGAAACGCTTACCTTACTTATTTGTTGTATAAAACCTAACTTCATATTAAGTAAATACTTATTTTTTGAAAAAATTTATTATATCTCCTGTAATTTATTAAAAATTTTAATTATTTGATTAGTTCTAGAAGAAACCACTAATTAACAAAACATTTCGCAACTGGACGCATGACACAACATTATTTTTTTTATCACAAGACTTCTTACATTCGATACACAACGCGAGCCTAATTTTCGTAGGAACACAGCAAACCTAAGTTTAAAATTAATAGTGACTTAAACTTTTATGTGAAAATTTGAAAGTAAATTTATTTATTACAATTATGTTCAAGCCACTAATATAACGAGTTATTGAGACATATTCATACTGAACCATAGTAGAGAAATTATGTACCGAAATATATGTATTTAAATCATAATCTTTATGACTGAATTTTTAAAATAACACTTGTTAGGAAACATATTCCTAATTTCTACTATTATATAATGCTCATGAATCAGAAATTAAAATTTTGCAGTCAAAATTTATACTATATATTACGAAATTGCTTGTACAGATATATTATGGTTCTGCTAATTAAATCATAAAGAATACATTTGTCAATATACTATCTTAAAGGTGGGGTAAAGAATATTGATATATCTAATACAAAACTATACAGTTCTACAATCTACAATAATCATTTTGTGCACAAAACTAGTTTATTCCACCACTGAAAGAAATGTCCGCCTTAATCAACAGACTGTTTGATGTTAAAAAATCGGTGCTCATACATTTATTTTCATACAAAATGTCACAATATTAAGTTTTTATTTATTTTTAGAGTTACAACAAAAAAAAAACCAGTACGTGATATACCGATACTCGGAAATTGTCGATGTGTTAACGTGTTACGTTATCGCTCGTAAGATCAGACTTTGAAGGTTGACGTTATATTCTGCACATTTAGTAATGTGTATATTTTTACAAACAACCAAATTTTAAATTTCATCTTGTATATTAAAAGCTACCAAATTTAAGCAAATAGGTCACAGATTCATTGTTGATAACTCCGCTTAACTAATGAAAATTGAATATCAACTGAAATCATTTAAATAATTGGCAGTCGTGAAAAAATGTCTTACCATTGCACTGACATAAAAATTATAAAGGATTGCTTCACATATTCAAATAATTAATCACAATCATTAAAAAACTGCTAGTAGAGTAATCTGCGAAATTGGGTAGACAGGGTTACATAATGGCTATTAATTGTTGAGGGCATCAACCAACCGACACCAAACAATGCGACGAACATAATGTAGATCTACCTTAAGAGTATGCCCACTGAACATATTTTAAAATATACTTACATGTTTATTATAAGTGGTTCTGTACTTGCATGTATAATAAATTAAGTTATTTTGTTTATCTTAGTAAAATGTTTTACTTAGAAGTACTAACACTGAATGACAGGCCATGAAACTGTCTACATTTTAGTCTCCATGAGAAAAATGCCAAGTCTGTGTCATTAATTTTCATTGATGACAGGAATGACGCTTATTTATTAATTTAAGAAGAGGGAAGTGATTTAAACGATAACAATCAAACTATATGTATAATGTTAAAGTTAGTAATAATTTTACTTATTTTAAGCACTAACTTGTTTAGAAGGCTAATAATAATTTCGTATGTAAATATTTTACAAGAATCACTATTATTCTAATTTTGTGTAATAAAACCACTTAAACATGTATGCATTTCTTAAACTGATAAAATATTTATAAAACAGAATATCACAACTTTTGAAGTAATGCAAAATGTTTCCCTTAAAAAATGTGTTATGATTGTTTATTTCGAAGCCTTATTTTTATTGTCAGGTGGCCTCATTATATTTCAAGTTTTAAACATTTTTATGAAGAAAATAGTCAAGGTATTTGCCTTTGTGACCAATGCATAGTAAATATTTTATTTGTTTAGTTATTTATTACCAAACAAGCGTACGTCATTCTTGGACTTACAATCTGCGCTTTTTTGTAATCAAAAGATCACGTACTCATCAACATTGGTTATTTACTGTAGTGGTTGTTTCATATTAGATGTGTCTGAGCCCATTTAATAGCAACGTTGATACACACTTGCCAAACAGATGCAAGCCAGGCAGTCCGGAAGTTTACGCATCGCTTAAAAACAGTGGGTTTAAACATAAGTTTTAACAACACTTTTAACATCCGTAAACCTATCGTGCAGAGTTTTTCGGGTAGTAAAATTATTTACAAATCAAAATACGTGATATTATAGAGGCCTAGATATTATCATATTAAAAATTATAAAAATTACAGTTTTCCATTTTTGTAGATTTTGTGGTAGCAATCCTTATTTTTCTAAGAGCAGATTATAATTAATTTTTTACTCGGCAGTATACCATACTGCCGCATAGTGAGTAGTTTAAATTAATCGCTTCAATCCTGATTCTACCACAGAATAAACAAGTACATAGTAACAGAAGCGACAAAACAGGATTTTTATCGTACTAATTTTCCCTTTCGATTGTCTTGGTGTCGGTGTTCGCAGAAGTTTAGTTACTCTGAGTTTAGTATGCCCTATTTCATAATCTGTGAGAAAACTGACACTCATGTAAGGTCAAGTTGACAATTTATAAATATGTGATTAAGAAACAAAGGCTCACAGCATTTTTTAAAAGTATGTGCACTTCTTTTAACCAATGTATCAATCTCCATTTGGCTTTGTTTACTTTCATGTACGCCCCGAGAGCTAGAATAATAACAATTATTAAAAAACTCCGTAGCTTCTAATAAAGTTCGTTATTATCTGATATTGAACCTCGAATCGTCACGTTTACCACTTCTCAATATGTAATTAGTATACAAAGTATCAACATTTTATCACGCACCATAAGTGGTTATATAAACCAATCATTCAAATCCAAGTGACATTGCTTATATTCCGGTACGCCCTAAGAGTTGGTACACTAAAAACCTTACCTTGTTGTTTCTGATGACTACTTATTTACCCGTGATTCTAAACTCCATTCCACCTCGCCGGATGGACTGGATTACTCAACTCCAATCCTACTTTAGTCCAGCAGTCACCTTTTAAAAATAAAATTTTAATAAATCGTCTTCAGTCAACTCCTTCTTCAATCCATATTGAGCTGTTACTCTAAACGTAGTATACATTAACTGTGAAAAATTACATTCAATATCCAAATTGATTAACTGGTTACTTGTTACTTTTGAACAAGTGCACAAAAATCTGCACAGCAAGTCACACTTCCTCCTATTTAAGCGTAGCAATGTTTCAGGCATAGGTAGGGAAATAAAAATCACCTTACAATATAATGATACGAACATATGAAGAGCTTCTTGCGATAAACCTTGCATACGTAAGATGATACAATATTAACAATGAGCGAGCATGCACAGCTGCGGGTTAGCTGAAACGTATGTGTTTCCCTTATACAAATACATACACTGAAAACAGAACTTAGTGTGTGTGCAATGTATAGTAGAGCACTGATTAAATTACAATTTCATCTTTGGTTACTATGCATGTTAAATCCAACCACAATATAAATGACAGTTAATAACCGACAACAGTTCAAAACGCGAGATTTTAAGAACGTTTATTAGCAAATTAATTTAACTATTAAAAATTTGTACGGAGTTAAATTTTATATATATTTAATTTTTCGAAACTGTTAAATATGAGCAATCACTTTGGTTTACGGAACCTCCACTGAATGTTGACTCTTATTCATAAATTGCTGAGTGGTGCATGAATTTGAATATTACGCTTGTATAACAACCACCAACCAATCCTAGTTACAAAAATAATATTTTAATGGCGACTAGAAACTGAGGAAATAAGAGACTATACCGTTAAGATTTTCTGCATTCTAATATCATTTTGCCTAGAGGAATTTAATTTTTCGCTATATGAAAATGTACAACTTTCTGCTAAATATTATATAGAACGATATTTAACAAAATAACCGAAGTTTTCTGCACAAGATTGAACAAGATATTATTTCCTAAGTATGGTCAATATGTTACACCTTCACTAAGTTTTTTACCATTGGAAAATATTAAGTCATTTTCTCAAAGCGGTTTTAAAAATAGTATAATAATTTTTAATTCACACATATACCAAGAGGCAATGTAGGCCGATGTCCACTCTACCTTTTTGATGTGTAAAAATATAGAACTTGGTGAGAAATTAAAAACAAGTATTCTTTTAATCTGAAGCTTCGTAAACTGTTCCCCGTAAAAGCTAGAGCAATAAAAGTGAATTGTGAAAGGAAGTAGTAAAAGAAATAACATTGTAAAGCAAGAGGTTGTAGAAAAAGTATAGTACTTACCGACGAACCAAGGGTTGCGCCGGTTGTTCTCGACTGTGAGGTTGAGGAAGTACTCCTGGAAGCCCCGCACTGGGTTCGCCCTCGGCTGAACTGACAGAGTACCCTCCACCTCTGCCTCGTTGCCGTCAGAGACCAGCGAGCGTCCGCTCCAGCCGTCAGAGCCAATCCAAGAGAAGATACCGGTGGCATTGCAGCGCCTCACTGCTCTCATGACACCTGCCACTTCCTGGTCCGAGCCGAAGATGATAACACCTGGAGGACACAAATACATTAAAATAGGTTCAGAGTACAGATCCTACTAAACTTGTTACATGACACAGACACACTGCTCTTTTGACACCTGCCACTTCCTGGTCCGAGCCGAAGATGATAACGCCTGGAAGACACAAATACATTAAAATAGGTTCAGAGTACAGATGCTACTAAACTTGTTACATGACACAGACACACTGCTCTCATGACACCTGCCACTTCCTGATCCAAGCCGAAGATAATAACACCTGGAAGACACAAATACATTAAAATAGGTTCAGAGTACAGATGCTACTAAACTTGATACATGACACAGACACACTGCTCTCATGACACCTGCCACTTCCTGGTCCGAGCCGAAGATAATAACACCTGGAAGACACAAATATATTTAATACTGATCTTTAACTCTGCAGTGCATAATGATAACCGCTTACATGACACAGACTCTATGCTCTCATGACACCTGCTACTTTCTAGTCGGAGCCGAAGATAAGAACACTTGGGAGATACAAGTGCGTCACAATACATTCCCAACACAGACACTGCTGATCTTTAGTTTGTAACTGAGTGCTAATAACTAGTTTCATGTCAAAAACACTTATCTCTCATGACGCCTGTCATTTCCTGGTTAGCGTCGTACATGACGATATTTGGAAGACGCAAACACATCACATGCATCTTACAATAAATGAATATTTTAAGAACAGCTCGTTAATAAATGTCTTCACAATCTACATACAATTTCTTCAGGAAATGTTACTTGTAGCTGCTTGGTGTTCGTTTACTGACCATGAAGAAATAACGTTTACGTAAATACAATGTAAAATTCAAAATACTTCGAAATAATCTTGTAATACACATAGCTAATAACGACATTCACTAGTGCAGCGTTCTTGACACACTTCGCAAGCCTCGAAGCTCTGATTGACTGACTTCTTGCTGACCACCACGTCGCTGTGTTGTGACAATTACTTAACTATGTAAAAGAACTTCTACTATGTCTCTGTTAATGTTATTTGGGTTAGGGAGATGGACTGAAGGAATTTGTTAAATGTTTTGCACATATTTGTACTGCTATGTTGTAAATGCAGCAAAATTATACAGATGGTATAATATATGATACGTTAAAAGAAAGAGTAAACATAATAGACATAACGCTTTATGTGCAATTGTTGCAGGGAATATTTTGTATGCGCAAAATATTCGGTAAATTTAATTTTACAGTCACACCATGAAAAATCTTTATACATACAAAAAAGGGTACACTGACTGACATATCAAGCTTCATTTCAAACCGTTGGACCTATAAAACTTACATATTTTGTGTGGGTTTATTCAGGGCATAAGCAAGCGTTAAGAAGAGAGTCTTGAAATTAGCCACTTAATGTAATGGAATGAAAAGGAAGGGAATGCTTTCCCTGTGATTCGCCGATATGGCTGGAACTCGACGTGGTATAGTCATAATTATTTTAGTGCTCAATGTTTGTCTTAAAATCGCTTATACTAATAGAAGTGCAAACGCCTTTACGGCAAACGATTTTAGGACAAACGATTTAAGGAAAACTTAGTTTTAGTACGAATGATTTAAAGACTTAGATTTAGGACAATGAAATTTGGAAAAACGTCTTTAGGACAAACGACTTCAGGGTTAACTACTTTAGAACTAACGATTTTAGATCAAACTATTTTAGAGCAAACTACTTTAGGACACACACTTTTTAGAACAAACGATTTTAGGACAAACGATTTTAGGACGAACTACTTTGGGACAAATTACTTTAGCACAAACTATTTTAGGACAAACGGCAGTAGGACAAACGAATTGAGGATAAACGACAGTAGGTCAAACGCATTTTATGATAAACGACTTTAGGACAAATATATTTTAGTTTTAATGACTCTAGGACTAGCAAAATCCGAGCTAAAAACTCGAGAAAAAAAAACTGGTTTAGGACTGGGTTAGGCTGCGCCACCGACAATTTATTTTTAATGGGACACTAAAAATTCTAATAAAATAATTCAGGGTAACATGAAATTTGACACTTATGAAGATGAAATTATTTAAATTAGTTTTTGATTATTCGTCAATATCAAGCAAACTGTTCGAGATAAAGAGTAAAATTTTGCCTAACAAACGTTTAAGAAAACAGTCAAAAAGTTATTTAAGAACGTTTTGATATTTATCTGCTGAGGGCAGAAAAAGCGATTAAATGTGCTTTATATTAACCACCTATACAAATCGCTTGAGCGACCGTGATTTCCACTGATATCAGTAATTTATAACTTCGTGTAATATATGCTTTAAAAACTTTTCAGAAAACATGTTAAATAAGTTTTCCAATTATTATTACTACGTAACTACGAAACCAGTAGAGATATCGAATTGCTCTTTATTTCAGGAGAAGTCTTAGGACCATGTCGCACTGTCAAATTTTTCCTTAAATTCACTTAACATTTAGTTGGTCAAATAATGTTGGATGGTAGTGATATTACAAAAACGTCACTATCGTGGCCATATTTTTTGGAGAAAGTTTGATGACTTTCGTTTTTTATCCAATATTTGTGAATTGGACGAGCTCAAAAATTTATTGGATGTTGGATGGCTCAACTAATAACAATCACGCCCTTTGTAAATTGAAACATTATAACCTTCATTCGTGCACCATGTTGAATTGGAACAAAAATATTACTGTAGTTTTTGACAAAGACGAAGCAAATCAGTGTAATTTAAATTAATCGATGAGTTGTTAGTGCTGTTTACTTTCAGAATATCACACTAATATTTGAAGTGTAACCCTACTGAGTCACCACATTTGTTAAAATTAATACAACTAGAATTAAATATATAAAATAAATTATTCGAAATACTGCAGAAATATTACGCTTATTTTTTTTCGCGAAGTTTTCCGTCTAATCACATTAGTTTGCATTATTTACATATAGAGTTCTATTAAATTTAACTAATGTGTGCCAAATTTTTAAATTTATTCTATAACGTAACCAAACGTATTGGTGACGAGCTCCAACAAAACTTAGCAGCGCGACTTGTCTCTAAATATATTTGATAGAAACCGCCAACTTTATGGAAACAAAAATTTTACAGTGTGACAGGGCCTTTGCGGAAACAGCCATAACAAATATTGTACAAGGACAATTTAGGAAAGTCAGAAGAAAAACAGGAGACATGTTATTTAATTTCAGTTCACGCCGATATGAGCGCTGTTCCTCCTGCAGAATCACATTGCTTTATGGGTAGTTTTAGATTTATATATTATTATGTATGAACTGAAATGTGATCATGATTTTAGAATACAGTTATGCTCTTTTAGTTATTATTTTGAAAAGTTAAAATTTAAAATATTTATGTACACGTTCTAACACAATTAGCCTAATAGAAATTGAGTACGTAAAATATATATAACTACCATATAAAATAGAGATATAACAATGTGAATTTTGTAAGTGTTTTCATTTCACGCTGATGATAAAACGTCTTGCGCTTTAACAATACAAAAAAGCTATACTTTGCCATATTGTCCTTTCACGATATTTGTCCATAACTTCATTCTAAGAACTTTCACTTGTTTGTCTCAAAAAAAAAAAGATGGAAAAAAAAGTTTCTTTTTTTTTTTTTTTTTTTCGTTTTTTCATTGATATGTATCGATCACGTCAAAATGTTAAGGTATTGAAGTATTTTTTTTATAAATAGTTATACCTTTGAATAACTTAAAAGTAATACTTTGAATGTTAGAATTTCGACACAGAAGGGAATGAAATGATGTCGAACGTGTTTTAGAAAACTCTACGAGTAATATGAAATACGTCGGGAGATAGAGTTAATGTTCGCTTCAGTTTAATAATTACTTGAATTTCCGTACATAAAGTTGGGTTTTTTTATTTAACCGTTCAGAGCTGTGAAGCGATTAGTTGTATTCTTAAATATATCATTAATTTACCTTCGAACAAACGGAGTATTACCAAGATTTCTACTTCGTTTTAATATTAATATATTTCCGAAATTTGACTGCTGTAGGAGAGATAAAATTTTATTATTTTTTGACTAGCCCAAACTATTTACCTATCCACATCAGTTTTGAGAAGCTGGTTGCTCACGATAATTCATGCGTAGAGGCCTAAAAACGTTTTCATAAATTTTCCGTTGGATATAGTTATTTGATCACAACGAGTGATGTTCAGTTTGTAAACCGTTTAAACGGACGATCCGAAAAGCAACCACGACCATAGAGAAATAAATTATACGCAGTACTATTCAACAATGCTATGGTTACGTATTTTGTTTGTGCATGAAGCTGTATATATTTTGGTTTTTTTCACTACAAATAAACTGCACAGATAAACTCGAATGCAACAAAACGTCCACGAGGGCCACCAACGCCACAGGCAGACTGCAAGATAAACATTAAACAATTTTACTGCATTATTATTCAATAAAATTAATTAATCAATTTCACTTGTTTCTATATTCCTAATATGTTAGCATCGTTTTCCAGCAAGTAATTTCAATCACAATTTTCAGTACGACAAATACAATAAGCAACACGGCCTATTTATCATTGGAATTCATTTTTGCGTCCAGATATTTAATATGATTGTTAAAAAAATATCGTATAAAATAATCATTATAAATTAACCACACCCCAATAAAGAGTAACACTACATTGTATACTAAAATAATTTACAGTACAGACAAAACACGTTTGTTAATATGTGCTCTACTGCAATGTGCGACATTATATTAATTCCAATAAAAATCTACCAGCAGAGATGTGTCTCGTTCCATGGAGCAAATAAGAGTGTCATAACTCTAATGTTAAACAAGAACAATCATTTTTTCGCCGAAGATATCCGAAGTAGGTTAGAGTACGAAACAAGAACTATTTTTGTTGATGACCAACACTATTGCACTCGTTATAATTTCATTGTATTTTTTGTTGCATAAGTTGTCCGACGGAGGAGGGAACGTTAGGTAATATTTGGTTACGGGTTCGTTTTCTCCTATCCCAGTTACGAGTGTCTCTCTGGCATGTGGCATGCGCTAAAAATTTTTTTTTGTCACAGGCCCACTTTTTCCCATTGCCCTTATTTTTCATGTAGTGCACAGAATGTCCACTGTGAAACTCTGTGATTTCGCCAGGGTCTCAGATGTAAAATACATTAACTATGGGAACTTGGTTATTGCGCAAGTGTAAGAGCACAGCATAATCAAAGATACAAAAATATCAACGGAACTGTACATCATCTTATTTGGTGACACACGGCATTAACTGTGTATTTAAAGTAGTAATACGAAGGAAATCTAACGGCGTGATGTCCAAAGAACATGGAGGACAATCCTTGGCAAACTCTAGCTCTTTGAGCTTAGAAAGTCTCCTCTGGAGATCTTCGTGCAAATTGTTGTCCAAGTGAGATGAAGCATCCTATTGTTGGATAATTGTACAAGACTGCAGGCGTTAGAGCTGAACATAGAACACCAACATAGCTATGTTAAAGTTATACATGAAAATTTATTTTGCAAACAAATAACAGTTCGGCAGTCATGTCACGCATAAGGCCATACTGAACGTGGCAGTTGGGCTGTGTCCATGGGGTGTCATGTATTTTTGGATACTTTGACCTCTAAGTACGCATGTTATGCTTGTGTGGTGCACCACAGACATAAGAGGTTGTATCGTCGGGTAATCGTAATATTGCGTGGATAATTACAGTACTTGTTGATACACTCCTACAACTCAAGGCAAACCAGCACAGCTTCAGTTAACTTTCGAGCGTCCGCTCCTGTACACTTTGCATCTTGAATACATACAGGCGCCAACTCTTTCGATGCGCCTCGTGAATAGTTGATATTGGCATTTAGGACCTATAGATCTAGGCTATGGGAGAATACCTGCCTGATGTTCTCAGCGTAATCGTTGATGGTGAGCTTCAGAAAACTCGTAGGCACTCCGTTTACACCCTCACGATGGACTCACGCTCTGTAAACTGATCAACTACCTGTGATTGTTTATGAATAGATCACATCGTGTCTTAACTAACTGCTTGCGCTCCAGGTGCCTGTATAAAGAAGCAGGAACATTTTTGTGGCGATCTGAACACCTGTAACTCACAGAAAAATAAAGGAAAAAAATATTTTTTTCTAACACTGAAAAAAGTTAAATATTTTACAAAGATGATATTTGTAAATTTACAAATTCTTGTAAAATTACAGCGACTTTCTTTGTAAAAGCATTCGTGTACAAAGATACAAAAATAAACTTTGTAATACCGCAAAGGAATGACTTATATGTACTGACCGTTACAGCGTTATATTTTTTTCTGTAAAAAATAATACTTATATGTTGTTATACAAGCTTTTGTATGTATAGAAAAGTTATGCTGAAAATGTTTTCTTTACACAGTAACAAGAATTTCTTTTTGTAAAAAAACCTACGGAAAATTTGTAGTCTATCAGAATCATAGGTTTGCCGGATATTATATAATTACACAAAAATCACATCATTTGGAAACCATTTTTTTCTGCAGGAAAGATAGTGAATTTTAATATTTATTGCTTGTTTTAAATAAAAAAAATTGGGATCACTGAACTGTACACAGCATTATATAAATAAAACATGTTAGCTAGCATGTAAATAAAATTAGTCAATGGGTGGGGTGCGCAGTATAGTAGCACTGGAATGCTATTTAAAATCCGTTAGCCTGTATGAATATTTTTTTTTTTTGTTATTCAAAATAATATAATGTATAAAAAAGTTATTTACAACACGAAGTGTCATTTGTAGAGTAAAACCGTCACTTCAATTTTAATTTTACCGTTTTGCAAGTACAATTACAAAGCTATCTCTTGAAATTTATAAACTTTACATTTTTACAAGGAAAAACATTGTAGATTCCAAAGATTTTCTTTGTAAAAGTACAATCATTTTACAGTGAAGCACAGAAAAACGTAGGGCGTTTCTTTCCAGACTCTGCACAGAAAACAGATCATTTATGAAACTATTATTACGGAATTTGCAGTCAAAAGCTAGTTTGGCAAATAAATAGTATTTATAGAAGTAACGCTAATTCGTCAAGAATTGCTTATTTACGAAATACATTCATGACCCTTTACTTGAAAAGTATAACGTAAATAAGCACTATTTATGTAGTCCAAATGTACTAGATTAAGTATTCATATAAGAAACAAAGTAATATCAGTACCAACAAACACTTTTTCAAAAAATTTCTATTCGTTCCGCAGAAACGTTTAAGAGTGCCAATGATTATAAGGCTATATAACATGTCAAACAAGTTACATACATAAACTAACTGTACAATTATTACACAAAGGTACGGTTTCACCAAACTCTGTTACGCATTTTAACATTTGTAATAAATTATGTTAAATCCACTTTAACAAATGTTAAATTCTTAACAAAGGTTGGTGAAGCCGGCCAAAGTATGTTTAAGTTGTAACGTCATGTAAGATTACATCAAAATTTTGCACATGTTAAAACCCAGTAGCTTACACGTAAGACAAAAACGCACTTATTATAGGCCATTCGGAATAAAGTGAGCACTAAAGAATTAACCTTTGAAAAAAATCACTAGCCGTTACTGCATATACATCACCACTAACAAGAGTTACTTTACTGCTTGTATGGTTGGTAGCGATTTATTGTACGTAGTTGTGTGTATTTTCCTATTTGAATACAATATTAGTGAAAGAACGTATGATGAACTCGACCTGTCTGTATTTAATACACTTCAAAATATTTACTTATGATCTTATTGACATTCATACATACATTATAATTAGACTCGATTGGCGCGAGAACATTGAGACGCTATCGTCGACCTCGAGTAGCCGTGGCCGTTATCGCTTGCTCCGTGCTTCAGACAGTTCAAAACTCCACCAACAGGTGGCATCAGAGTTAGGTTCTCGCCGCCAAGTTGCATATTTGGTTGCATCATTTGCGTGCGTTTGCCCGTTTTGAGTATATACACATTCAAAAGTATTGGAAATTACTTTGAGTATCATTGCCGAAATGATGTGAAACCATCG
>PNEQ01082513.1:49708-76627 GCA_003012365.1 Medauroidea extradentata | reverse complement strand
ATGTTGTTTAGATTAGTCGATGGACAGAAACCAGACATTAACTCGCAGGTATTTATAACTAAGATTACTTTTTTTATATCTTACATTCAGCCCCCGTGCATTTAATGAGTAGATATTGTAGCTAAAATTTATCGGAGCAGATAATGTAGTTGTAAACATTGCACGACCCTATGTAAATAAAAGCACGTGGCATAATTTGTGTTTACATCGGCGGAAAGATATAAACTGGCAGGAAATAGAAATTAATCAGGGCTTTTTTGAATGTTCACTTTATTCCGAATCACCTTTAGAAAGGTAAACATATATACGCCCATAAATAATTATTTGTATATATAGATATATATACATAACACCTCTTACATATAACAATAAATAATTATAATAATAAAATATATGCATTTGAATATTTTATTAACAGGAGTTATGAGTTACCTACTAGAAAAACATATTTATTTCCATTTCAATGTCTGTTCAATTTATAACTACGTGGTTCATATTTTAAAAAACATTTTAATAAAATAATAACAAGAACGTCAAAAAGAGTTTATTTAATGTGTTCAGATGAGTTTTATTTATATTGTTTTGATAAATGTAAAAAAAAAAAATTTCCCTCAAAACTCTACGCGTTCCAGAATATGGGTTACATGTAAACATTCATGTTTGCCGACAGGAATAGTTTACTCAAATAGCGTTTCAGTCTATATATTGCATAAGCATGAAAATGACAATGAAATGTATTTCATAAACGCCACTAATTTTTCCCGAATGTGTCTTGCTTACGAACGAACAACGTAAACTCGTACTGAAAAGCTGGCGTTGAACGCATTGTAATTTTTGAGAATGAAGTGATAAATTGGCTTTTTGTGTGTTCTATAATGTAATGTTGTGACTTTGTAATTACATTCTGTTAAGTATAAAAACCTTGCAAGCTTCGAAAACAGTTTTGCTATGTACACGTTGAGCTCGGCGGAAATTTAAGGTTGCTAATAGGCGATTCTAAAGTTCGTTCGCTTCAATGAAATGAATGATTTTCTTGGTTTTATAAGTAGTTAATAACTGTACTGGTGTAATTTTAAAACATGCAATGGTCTGTTTACATAAATACAGAACACGTGCTTGTTCCCGTCCCATGGTGCGGTTGTAGTAGCGTACATAGGGTATAACAAATGGGCTTAAAGAATGTTCTCGGGTAAGGATTTTGTAAATCAAATAGCAGGCGCCGATTTTGTGTACATTTAAAATCATAATTTGTTAATTTACACGTTAGCTTTAAAACAAAATATTACGACAATGTCCGTGACAGAAACGAGCGGCCCTATGGAAGATATGCGGTTAGTAATGTTATAACATGGTATTAATGTTCGCGCATATGACTACATCTCTGTCTGTATACTAATAAACAACTGTTACTTTACTTAAACTGGTTTCCCCGGGAATTCTCCAACGTCAGTTAAGCTCCATCTCGCCCATGTACGGGGCAGTGCATGTTTATTTTGTTTAATGTTCTTTAAGTCTAGGTTTGCTTAGATTTAAAGGTTACGTTTCAGTTTTTCATTTATGTATAGTTGTGAATTCTCTGCGATTATGTATTGTGACTCAGTATTATAGAAGGGGTTCTAGCCTTTATAATCAGCGACGTTTTATTATAATATATACATGCAACATAAAGCGGCATTCTATGTTAAGCAGAATTTATTTGGCACTGTAAGTTATTGCGAGAAAAAAAACTATCTCTGTAATATATTTTCGTGCAAAATCCTTTCAGGCACCATGATACATTAAATTATTTGAAACATTGTTAGTAAATGAGGCTATGTGTTCGTAGCTTAGTTAGTTAAATGTTAATTTTTCCATTACGTTCCATCTACGTGTAGGGTCTGTTCATTTTACAATACCTTCGAATTTTTAATTAAATATACGGAATCAAATAGCAGGAAGGAATTGCTTACAGATCCTAATCCTTACACAAATTATTCAGTACTTTATTTACCAAGAGAGCAAACTTGACGAAACATTACTTGAAAAATATATGCTTATTTGATTACGAATACTTGCGAAGAAGGTATAAGTTTTTATTGTGACTGTGAATTCATATTTCACACTACATATTTGTAGAAGTACTTCATGAAGATTTGCTTGAAGATGTCATTATAAATTACTCTTACTCTTGGTACTATGAACTGAAAACTATACCCAAGCATAACTACAAGTAGTACTTGTTTAAACTATTGCTTATACCACCGTTACGAATTCCGCCCTAGATGGAGCCCTGAGTCAGTTACCTGCTTGAAGTTATGTGCACTAACAACAAAACTGGTAGTTCCAACTGAATATGGGAGTTATTGTGAAGAAACTCTAAGTTTAAGCAAACTTTCAGAACGAGTGTTATATGTTGTGTCATAAACGATGAGACAGAGACAGAAAATCATGTTTTGAAATTTTCGTCTACGAGTTTAATATTTTACTTCTCTGCCATATGGTTAGGTAAAGTGTTCGGCTATAAAGTACGTTATTAAAATATAATACTTACTTAGTGACTTCAGGTACTCATTTCCTATCAGTAGTTGCCAAAAGTGAAACGTTTTCGTCTGTAAATTTTAATTTTTGGAACATAATTTCTGTATATTTTTATAATATAAATAGGAACATCTGTTCCATTTTGTTTCACGTATCTCAAGTTAACTGTAGTGTACAGCTTCTAAAATACTATATTAAATGGGAAATATTAAATTTAATTGTTATATTTTTGAAGTTGCCATAAAATATTTACAAAATAAATATATTTTAAAATAATTTAAACCACTGAATACGCATTATTAACTTAAAAGTGTGTTGGTTAATTGAACGTGCAGTGTATCGTATAAGTAAAAATTAAAAAGTAAAAGACGTATCGTGAACAAATAAGTAAGGCTCACTAAGTTAATTACGCAAGTAACACATCACGTTTCGTTAGTCAAGTGTTGTGCTGAATCGTATTTAAGGACGTTAAGTTTGTAAGTAATTACATTTGTCTCGGGTCGTTTGAAGTATCGATACGACTTCAGCAAGTCTTCGGTTCACGGAGATTAAACATTTTTAAAGTTCTTGTGGCCTATGAACAGACAAGAGAAAAGAGAGGCTCCATTAAATGTGTCTCATTTTCATGTACACGTCGGTAGTAAAATAACTTTCGTGAACAAGAAATATGATGGAAGGTACAACATAAGTAGTGTAAGCAGAGATATTATAGAGGTTTGTTACTTCTGCACTACACGTGGTATTTGCTAAGGTTCTGAACTGGTGAGAATCATTGTGCCGTATTTCGAACGCCACGTAGAGTCACGTAACGTTCGCGCAAATCATCGGCATGGAACCAACATAACAGTTCAGTAGGCTGTGCATTGATGTGGTGATACACCTAGTACAAGAGCTGCACATATCTCTCCCGGCACCCAGCTCTCGTTCTTGTGTAAGGTAAGAAGATCGCCTTCAACTGCCCAGTGCTCAGACAAGTTCGACATGTTACCCCTTCACTGCAAGGGCATGGTTGCTAAGGTATACACGCAAAGAGTAGACTAATAATTAGGTACGCCTGCAGCGTGTAAGTTTGTAAGTACTGCACCCCGTTTACTATGACTATCTCGCGAGAACACGGTTTAAGTTAGTTCCTTATTTCCAGTGAAACCTTCGAAAACTAACACCTAAAACAAATTTATTATATTTCATACAAAAAAACAGAGAAACAAATGTATACAAGAAGGTACGAACTAGTTTGCGTACAACGTAAAATAACAGATATACCATTCTGTCAAATCATGTGATCAGTACACATGACCAACTTCCTTGTAGAACAAGATGTACAACTTATATTAAATGCAGATTTGGAAGCTATATTAGCAGCTGTTAAAGACAATTTTGTGCAAAACGTATTGTGTTTATGCAAAAAATAAGGTAAAAAGGAAACGTTTTCAAGGGTTTGATCAAGGGTCCTGATTTCAGAATCGAGAAATATTCCTTCCATAAATACGTTACTTATTTCTAAATAACCTCATACTCTGTAAGCTGTTTGGTTCAAACGTGTTCCTACATGAACAATTTTTGTCTTTATTCAACGTGTACAAAATATAGAACGGAAAATACAAAATGTCCCTGTCCCGTACTAGCTAGAATATAAATCCTTTTATACTGGCCAGTAGTATTCTTCATTCAAGCAACACAAGTTCGCTGCAAACCAAGTTGATTAAGGGCGCAGTCTACCGCAATTTTCATCATTATTATTTTATTTTGTATTTGTACCAGATATTTTTTCTTGTTTTGGACACAAAATGTGACTAAATTTGGCACTTAAGAATTTTTTTATCTTTCATAGTTTTCGCGTAATTGCGTGTTAAAGTCATATTTTGCATGATTCCGTTTTAACGACTACACTAAAACCAACTGATATACCAAACCAAAAATAATCACAGTGGATAAAGACATTGCAGGCTACAATGACATGATCATAAAATTAAAGAATAAACATTACTTGTATTTAAAAAAATATATTGAACTTTTTAAATTTTAATTTTCAGTTTCAGCAATTTTTTGAAATTCAAATAATTTTTCTTCTTAAATTTCATGAGCATGTCATTGTAGCCTGCAATGTCTTTACCCACTGTGATTTTTTTAGTTTGGTATATCAGTTGGTTTTAGTGTAGTCGTTAAAACAGAAACATGCAAAAATATGACTTTAACACGCCATTACGCGAAAACCATGCGAGATAAAATATTTCACAAGAGCCGAATTTAGTCACATTTTGTGCCAAAAATAAGAAAAAAAAATATCTAGTACAAATAAAAAATAAAAAAATGGTGATGAAAATTGCGGTAGACCGCGCCCTTAGGACGCTATTTTCTTATTGTACAAGGGATATACCTGTATGTACTAGGTATTACAGTTACAGTTACGGAGGATTACGTCTTATTGCCAGTGAATAAAACTTATCAGTTAACATGACTGCTTTCTTACGTGTGATATGACGTTGGTATAGCCTACATACTATATTAAATGCTCAAGTAATACATGTGCAATTTTGAGTGATAAATTGGTCGGTGATAGGTATTTTCCCCGGCGTTGTATCCTTGTGTGCATTCTGCGCAGCGTATAAACCATTTCCGTTTAACGCGCTTTCTGAGGGTGGCTTAGATCAAGGGGGAGGGGAGTGAGGGGTGATTCATTGCGAGAGCAGAAACCCTGGAGGATTGTGCGTTGTTGAGCGCAAAATTGAAAATGGCGTTTTCCTCCTCGCTCCGAGAGAGAACCACTTAGCGCTTCAACGTTTCGAATACACGTCACAAGGTAGGCTTCCCGAAATTAACACGAGGGTTGAGTATCTACTTTGACGCATGGGAATGTCGCGCGTTTATGTATATACGTGCACCTGTCGAGTTCTTTATGTGGAACAAGCTTGAAATACTTTATAAAGTGTATGGACGGAGTTGTTTGCGAAGGAATTACTTCCAGAACGTTTTTTTGTTGCTTTCTCCGTGGTGTAAATGAAATGCGGATTCAATCCCATTGAGAGGACCTGCTTCCGGTAGAGACGTAAGATGAGGTTTCTCTTTTTTTAACTTTTTACCACGGGTGAGCAAAGGGCCTATTTATTTTTAATATCGTGAGATGAAGTTAGAACGGGCCGGCAGGCAAGCGGTGCTCGCTAGGGAAGAAAGAGCGATTCTTTAACGTAGGTCGCAGTACTGGCTGTGTTAGGGCGGGGACGGAAATGAATATTTTAAATCCTCCTCCACCCGTCAGCAAAGCAACGGAAGTAAACACAGACTACCCGGGCTACCAGATTACATACCCTGCACAGCCACACGCGAGCTGCCGCAGTCTCAGCAATAACTTCCTACGCGAACAAGTCAAACTCAATGCAACTGCGCGTCATATACACAGCAAATGTAGCCTAACACGCCGCTTTGTAAAAGACACCATTTTAATTGCTCAAACTCGACGTACTTGTGCGAAGACGTAAAACAAAGTGTAACTTACCCAAAATAAATCATAACTAACAAGTTTGGTGAATATTTCATTTAAATTTAAAAAATTGTTAAACAAAAATTCTACTTGTTATTAGTTGTAAGCACATAATGTTTAATTATATTCAAAAGTGTATGTAATTTAAGTAGTTAAGTGTAAGAAAAGGTAAAATGCCTTAACTTCGCCACATTATTAATAAAGATGTTATGTTATTATTATTATTATATTACATCTTCAACGCGTAAATTAATTAATACACAAAAATAACCAACTACGTTTAAATATAAAAATATCTAGTGTTAATATATCTGACATACTAAAATAGGACGATCAGTTTGCCTCGTTTACTATCTTACTGAAGAGAAAGTATTCCTTTTTACGTAACACATAATAATTATTTTTTCAAGATTGATACAAACTAACAATTGTTATAAAATTATATTACTTCATTTGATGAAATTTCAATAAATACATTACATGTAGGACCAATTAACATAGAAGTTGTCATAGTATATTTCAACGTGAAATTTTTTCTACGGAATCAACTTTCTCGATATTATCACACTAACTTCATTAACGAATATGAATTCAAAATAAATTAACTTTAAGCAGTAATCAGAGCATATTTTCTAATCCGTGTTACTAAAAAAAACACCTACACTTTCCTTTAACTGTTCTTGTAATAAATTATATAAATTCGTATAGATTTCATAGTTAGATCAGCATTTTAAAGTTTTGGATGTAAGAATATTGTGACATGTTTTCCAACGAAAATTTTGTCATGTTGTCATTATAGTTCGCTGCAGCACTATTTACAACTCTCTGAGCATCAGTGATAATTTAATGTGTTTAAACGCTAGGCGAGCCCTGCCTGAACAATGTGAAGATATACGCTCTATCCTCAACAGTGAACATTCCGGAGATAAATGACAAACACATGTCTTACAAAATGTATTCTTTTTTACATACTTGGACAGCATTATTTGGGTAATATTATGCAATATCAGCCACAACGCAAGTTGAATTTCCAATGTATTTGATTGAATTAACATTCAAGGTTAATTCCAGACAGAAGAAATGTTAACTGACATTGCATCATACATCCGTAACTTAAACAAAGAAGAATTACCCACATCTCTCTGAATTTTTATGTAAGGTCTGGTATACTAAATTTATATGAGTATGTAATTGTTTATATTACTAACTACAAAATTTTACATGTTTTTGCGATGCTGGTTAGATTAGGTCTGATAGAAATTACTTTTAAAACAGGAATTTGCTATTTTTCCGTAAAGTCATATTTCCACCGAACCAGTGTTTGCTAGTATCACAGAAATAGATAACAGATATTTGATACGACGTTTGATGTTCATAAGCAAATAAAAATATCATTCATGCATATAATGTATAACCAAATCAGCTACAAACAATAATGTAATTTTTTCTTGGGTAACATTTGAGCAGTAAACAGTTATTACGCTGAAACACTACATATCAATTTGTTCACTGAATGTATGCATTAAATTGCTTCAGCCAAAATGTTTTCTCGATCAATAGTAAATTGTATGCCTAGATTTCCCGTAAGCTTTGTATGTACTGTTACGTAGTGAAATCGACATTCTTGTACGTCGACATCTAAATTAGAACAATCCAAGAATAAAGTTAACGATTTGATAAAATGTTTCCGTGTGCAATGTAATTATTCTCTGCCTCAATGGATAACAAGTACTGTTCCTGTGAGACAATAAATAAAAATTTTGAAATAATTATCCTATCTAAGGAGTTAATTAATCAAAAATACAATGCTTGTCCTTACAAACATAGAGTAACAGTTTGTGATATCAGTTTGATCAAAGCTACAGTGGTCTTGGCACAACAATTTTACTAAACATGAGTACGAAAAAAATTATTTTCTATTTTCCCTGAGAAATACGTTTATAGAAGAAGTACCTACGAGAAATAGCAGCAATTTGTGTTTATGTATTCTCGAATGGACCTGGGATGTCTACCTAACCGTATGCACGGTGTATTTTCTCTTTAGTTGTGACTAACGTTATACCAATAATGTAAACAGGAAATGTCTAAATAGCTGCAACAATTCACTGAAGATATGCTAGACAGAAAATTTCTTCAAGGTTGATTTCATTACATAACAGAACATAGAAAGCTTACAGTAAATATAGGCAAACAATTTACTATGGATCGAGAAAATATTTTAGCTGGAGCAATAAAATGCATACATTCAGTAAACAAATTGATATGTAGTGTTTCAGCGTAATAACTGTTTACTGCTCAAATGTTATCCAAACAAAAATTATATTATTATTTATTGTTGATTTGGTTATTAATTATATGCATGATTGATATTTTTATTTGCTTTTGAACATCTTTTATTTTACAAATTTATTACGTAAATACAAAACATGCGATACAGAAACAACTATTTTATGTAGTGGAAACGACGTTGCTTCAGTTCTTCCTTATATGTGTGTATTTATAAAAACATGATGATAAAAAAGTTAAACACCAAATAAGTAGTATTTTTGGAGTGAATCTCTGTTGACAGTGTATAAGATTAATCGTTAACTGATCAAACTGAAGAAGATGCCAGCTTACGTTTGATGCAAGATGGCCGATCACAATTCCAAACTACTGGATAAGAAACTGGGAGGGTTTAGATCTCGGACATTATCTGGCGTTCTGTAGAGACAAAAATGTAAAATCAACTGACTATATTTGGCAAGTTAAACCGCTTTGATTGAACTGTCAACTTCTAAATGCGAGATTGGCACGTCATCTCATAGCCAAACCTGCCCTGTGTCGCCCGCTTGAATTGTGTATACATGCTACAGCAGCGAGAATTCAAGCTGCACATATCTCTTCCTTTCTTTCCGTCGCCGGTTTGTTATTGATTGTGAATCCTCCAGCCGGCGTGGAATTATCTGCGACCCTGTTGCAGGGAAAGCGCAAATATCTAACACAGTTATGGAATAAAGAATTTCCTGAAATGTATTTGAAACGAGTTTGGGTCATGTCTTATCAACTTTAGTTCTGGATTTTGAGACCATCGAGACCTTTTTGCAGCCACTTCATGATTACAGAAAAACCAACAGCAGTAACACTGGACTTTAAACCGCTCCCCTGGTATTTTCTTTAGTTTCCCAAAATAACCTTTAACCTAGGGAGTGTAAGATGAATTATTTTCTTTTTTCAAACCCTTCTGGTATATGTATCAAGCCAATGTCTCACAATAGAGAAAAATCAACGTTACATTCTATATAATTTATATATCTATTTTTCCTGAATAATTAAAATATACTATACAATCAACAACCTTTAAATTTCCTTACAGAAAAATGTAAAAAACGATATGATTACATTAATCACATTTAAAAATTTCAGGTATAATAAGTAAACATGCCTAGAAAATTAAAGTTACAAAATATATTAAAAAACACGATAATTTACTTTGTCTTAAATACAAATACCATTTTTTTCTTACACTAATAGACATTTAACTTTTCAGACTCGAATATTTCTTTGCCTACATTGGCAACTTCCAAAAAGACATAACCTTAAGAATTACAATAGTGAGGTTAAATCAATAAAATAATAAAATATTTGTCTTAGAAGCTCACCAAGTCTTAACCCTAGGCGAACACAGCCTCCATCACACGAAAAGGGCAAACAGTTTCCAACTCTAAATTTTAGAATATTCTTTGGCGACAGCAGGAACACTAACCATCACGACCAAAATTAAGTGACAATTTAACATTTCAATTTTTAGAAACTTACGAAATATTTAGCAAATTATGACACTCATAACTGTCATTGCAAAATAAAGAAAAAACGTCAGCAGTCAATGTCCTTACAACTTACGACCATGATAGAACTTAACCCCCTTTAACCAAACAAATGGCATAAAACAAGAGGGCCTATGCTCGAGTTTTCGTTCGTATGCGAATCGTCCGCCTGGCCGCTCGAAATGTGTTGTTGGTATGCTTGAACATTCTGCCGTCCTCGTACACGAGATTCGTATACGAAAATCTACTCGTGTGGTGGCAGGCGGCCGAATTGGGGATTTCGCATACGAGAAGCCGTAAAAACCGAAGCTACGGAGTAAGATTTCAACAATTATATGCACACACACACACACATGTATATATATATATATATATATATATAGATCCCAATAATGTTTAAATAGAAACTCGTCACTAATTAAGTTAAGTGTTAAATATGTTAGTAAACTCTTTGCAATAGTATATTTTTTTACGAAAAAAAAAAAAAATTACACGCTCTTAATCACAAAAATAATACTGTATGTATTAATTATGAATAAGTTATTTTTAAGTTAATATACTAACATTTTTTAGTTAAAGCCACTCACATTGCATTTTATGAGTCGCAAAATTTTGCTATTGACTGAAACATACAAATTTGTGCCTTCGAAGAACTCAGTTAATTATTAACAATAATGCGCAAAGATACAGGCAGCACAGTAAAAAAAAAAAAAAAACATTATGTAAAGAGTGGGTAATTGATTGTAGGAAAATATAACTGTGTGCTAGGTTCCATTAGTGTATCAATATACAGAGTTTTTTTTACACTATTTGTGTATTCATATACGTTTTGTTATTCATATGTGAATTTAAACATTCTCTGTTGAATCACATAAAGTTCAACAAGCAACGATGTTATGAAAAATTGTGTAGTACCAGACAGTTCTGTTAATTTCGAATTTCTTTACTCATTGTATACAAACCCGAGGATAAAGTCCTTGTAATATTTTATAATTGTGATGGCTGTTAAACAATTAATGCGGGTGGTTAATTTTATTTGAGTAAAATACTGAGACAAAAAATTTCTACATGTTAACAGTAGGTACTTGGCCTCTTACATTAATTTAAAAAAAAATTGTTCTAAATTTAATTAAACTGTCTCAAATTAATTACGTGAAATTATTATTAACATAACTATATTATTATAGGTTAAAACCATGTAACTGAAGCCTTAGTTTCTTGAAGCCTTTGTTTCGTTAGTCTTGCCCTAAATGTGTTCTTTATTTAACCCATCTAACAGGAAAAAGTAACTATTTATGTTCAAATTTATGTTATTTATTTTTAAAATTACATTTTGGTCTTAAGAAAATGTGATATTTATTAATGCCATTTACCGGAGAAGCGCAGATAATTATTTACATGTGCCTACATTTGTGTCATTAGTTGCTTCGTCTATACTAACGGAAGATAAAGACTCGTCTCACTGTGTCTAAAACAGAAAATTACGTAAAATAAATTAATATTTCGTAAAGTTATTTTTCTAGCATGAAATTATTAATGCATTTATTGAAATAAAATACATTCATCTGTGGCGAGTTTCGAACCCGAATATTTACTTTAGCAAGCAAGCACGCCACCGTAGCACCACGAGTACTACATGAAAATAAGTCCGAAAATATGATATTTATTGTATGTAAGGGGCCAAATCATGTTTTTTATTATTATGACATTTCCTTTTGTGTTTGGTCGAGTTAGTCACACTAACATAGTTTCTGCTAATATTAAGATTATTCTGTCATGCTCATTAACATCTTAAATCCCCTATTTATCACAGAAACTCATCTGTTGTAAATCGAGATAGACATTCGAATAGCCGCCATCTTATCGACCAACGGTGCTCGCTTCGTACACTTATTTCGCATACGAGTTCAAGACTGTGGAGCATGCCTCTTTTAAGCTAGGTCAGTTCGTATGCGAATCTGACCATTCGAAACAGCTCGTATACGAGCGCTCGAGTTGTATTTTCCAGCATAGGCCCTCAGGAAGGTTAAAGTGCAAATTATTACAAAATCATGTTAATTTTAACTTATATTGTGACCGGCAGCACCTAACCTCCTCGTCATGGGAATCCATGCCATCGCACACAAATACCAGGTAAGCGAACAGTGAACAATACTTATGTGCTAGGCGAAAATATGTCCATGTTGATTTCCACACGGGAAAACAATTCGTCGTAAACAGGAACGTTAGCTTCATTCCGATGCCAAGTAGACACCGTCTCAATTTTGTAAATATTAACATTTAGCCATTTTTTTTAACTAGGCCATTTATTTTAAATACAAAAACCATTTTTTAAAATATTTCTACTTGATTGATATCTGGTCTATTACTAACAAATATTGTAATCCTCCAGATTATAAAATGTGTAGAGTGGATTCTAATGTATGAAAAGAAAGCACGTTATACTTTAAATCTAGAAAACTTGTATCAAAAATTATGCATGTGCATTATATGTATATATCGTAAAAGGAACAAACACGGTGTTAATTAGTTTTGGTAAATGTTATATATATTATTTTACGTGGGGTTTTATGTGCCTTAAACTGACAGAACAGAACAATTTATGTGAGAAGAGGAAAGTATCAGTAATTTTTATGTTTTAAATATCTGTCTCAACAATCACTTGACACGATTACGAAAAACTTTCAAATCTTATCGGGACAGTTATGATGGAAATACAAAACGTGTCATCCCTAATGCGAAGTATTTTTTTACTCTTTCATCTCACAGGGGTTAATTGTAGGGAAGCATTTGGAAAACGTTGACCGCATCCATGTAACAACACAAGAAGCGTACTACTTAAATGTTTTCTTTGTGGCGTTATAAAATTTGTTGCAGCAAATAAACTTTTCGATTAAATTGTATTTCGAACTCCTACAAAAAATGTTTGTAGCAAATATACGTTTTTAAAGTAGGCCCTGTAGACCTATACAAAACACCACAGAAATTTATTCTCTCATTAACTAAAGATAAGAGATTATCTGTAACAAACATTTGACGTTATTTTGATAAACCAGCTATGTGTTAATATAGTAAAATTTGTTGCAATAAAATCGTTCTGTGAACAAGATAAACTTTTTAAAGTTATCGCCTGCGCAGACCGCCAACCGACAGAACTTCTGCCGTTACAAGTCTGTTAGAAAACTGGTCATCGTGCGCAAATAATGTCTGCTTAGAGTTAGCATACAAAGAATGTTACACGTATTGATACCCATTATAGTTGTTATCTATGAATACAGTTTATTAAAATGCTGCCGAAAATGGGTATTTAGCGATTCTTTTTTTGTAAAATCTAAGACGCAGAATATTACAAAATGAATAAGCCTGTACTATACACCATCTATAATATGTCGACATCTAAAGATAGTGTCACCGCTAAATATAGAGGGGAGTTGTCGGCTAGAAGACTGTGCGAAAGTTCAGTAACTAGAGTCTAGAGGCTAGGTAGAGGCGTTATGTGCGGGCTGTGCTGTCCTTACAGCTTCGGTATTTCAAGCCACCGAACACGAAATATTCGTTCACCTTAGGGACCACCTCAAAAAACAGATATGCGATAGTGACCAAGATTCTTTAATTTTAATTTCATCTTAATAGTATTTCTTAACTGGACGATAAACACATACGATGAAATTAGTCTCTTTTCTTTAAAATAAAGCGTATTTTCTTTATAGGAGGTGTGAAACAGTGTTACATCTAGGAGTCGTGACTTCGGCGGCCATGACCTCTGTTTTTGTTTCCTGTGTACATACACACACACACACACACACCAACACACGTCCACCTTCTCGGAACTCACCGCAGAGGTCGGCTTTGGAAGCGGAGTCTAGTTTCACGGTCAGAGGGCAGCTGCAGCTCTGCAGGACGTGGAACAAAATACTCCCTGAATCTAATCCTCTAAAAAGATGGGATGTTTCGCAGTATCTTCCTCTGGGGAAACGCAGGCTGTGTTGCGGGAAGCAGGTGACTTATGAGCATTGAACTCGCCTCACATCGACGTTGCGCATTACCAGACAAGGGACATGTTTCAATGGCGCCTGGCCATTAGTATTAGATACTGTCATTAGAGCGTGTGTTCACAATATTATTAGTTAAATACATTTATTTACCCGTGACTTTTTTGCGTCGTGTTCAATTTAATGCCATTAGAGATGTAGCATAGGCCTACAAGTTATATCTTCAATATATTTACAAACGTAATTAAAAAAAAACTATAAAATTACTCTAACAACTTTTCAGCACTTAAATTTTCATATAAAATATATTAATATTGTTAATTTTATTAAAAGTGTTAAATCACGGTAACAAATTAAAGTTTTTCTGATATATATATATATATATATATATATATATATATATATATATATATATATATATATATTTTTTTTTTAATTCAGTGTGGTGCGAAGTAATGTTAAGCATCTTAAACTACCGCATTAGTAACAGTCGAGAAAAAAGTTTAAAAATATTTTTGGACACCCAATTCTGCCCCCAGTGCCGCTTTGCCACCCCCCTCCCTCACAACCCTGAGTTTTTGTCAGAAACACTGCAGGCGTACACACAATAACTAAGAGACATGTAAATTTCACGTTATCATTTGGTGGCAGACTAAACTTCACTTTCCAATACATAGCAGAGCATAATCTGCGATTAAATTGGCCACGAACGTTTATGTGTTGTCATTTGCGTGTGTTACGTCTGTACAGAGATTGGCCTCTCTACCATGTAAGTATTCTCCGCGGTAAATCACGACAATATCGGCCAGCGGGAGACGTCGAACGAGCCTATAGTCACTTGGAGTCTAGTCAACTGTCAGAAAATAACGCGAATTTTGCATGTCTCTAACAATAACTCACCAAACTGTCACCGCAGTCAGATGATTTTTATAGGAACGTAAGCGCTCTAAGCGCTGCGCCAACAATGGTCACTTGGAATTTTTACATTGTTAATTATTGTTACTCAACCAAAAATGGATAAAAATTGGATAACATATATCCTACATCACTTATATAGGAAAACTTACATCATGCTGATATAAAATATTATTTGTGTTGTATTATTAACACGAGATGGATAACACCAATTCAGCAAATCAGTAACAGAAATTTAAAGAAACAAATAAAACAATGCTAAAATACAAAGCACTCTAAAATATTACAAAAATCACACGACCAGTAAACAATACGCATAAATCTCGGGAAAAATGCAGATGGTCCTATTAGTCTAATTAACCAGTTTCGCGAAATATAAGAGACAGAATTAGGGATCAAAGAACTCTGTCAGAAAAAGAAACGTATTAATCTAAAATCACTACCTAAGATTTTAAGGAATCATATTATGTACAGTAAAAGATCTTCAACTAATTTCATTCTAGAATATGTCATTTAATAATGTAGTAAAACGATGTATTTTAAAAGAAAAAAAACAACGATAATATACAATCCTTATGCGAAATAAGAAAAACCAAAATTGCTACCCCCTATCGTAGTACCTTAAGACCATTTAGGCAACAGCACATAACCACTATGCAGTGAAAAGTGTAGTTGACTGAAATTGCGTACTTTTTAGGTTTCCAATTAGTTCCAATAAAGAAGGCAGTGTGATATTTTTCACTACACCACGTAAAGTCAGAGAAGGAAGCTTTTAATTGTATATTCTACACTGCAATGTGAATAACATAGAATAAAACACTGTCACGCCATATGTCTATAATATCTAACCGTTTTAACAATCCAGCATTTACGGAACTAACTAGGGCGCTAAATATAAACTTTATAAATATATTTTAGGTTTTTCTAACGGGAGATGTGCTGATACGGAGATAGTTAAGATTCTTTCAACAATGACCTTGTCAGTATTTTATTTTCGAGGTTGTCCTCTAATGCCACTCTCAAACATATCACTGTTCAATCGTAATGGACAAGCGCAGATTTTAATACAAAAATACCAATCTGCAGAATATAAACATATAATATGATGGTAGATAATATATAATAACATTACAATTTTCATAATACATAAATGGTATGCCGCATTTTTTATACTTTTGCTTCGAAATACAAAATCCTTGTAAATAACTGAATGAGAAAAAAAAATGCTAATTATCGAAGAAAATAACGCCGAAATTTTAAATGTAATATTTTAACTGTTGAAAACGTAACTAGATTAAACAACGACTTGAGATTCTTATTTTATACCGATATGTATTGTTTGTACATTTTAACCATATAAGATAACAACCGAAATTCTTTCACTATTAACAACAATATTTCTCACCTAACTCGGTAACTTGCACGTGACATGCAAAAACAGCTAATGAAATATTTATGTCCGTTTTAGACGTTAGCGTTAAAAGTTCGATTTTATTTACCACTGATTCATATCGTATATACATTTGTTAAATTAAAAATAACTGCTGTTTTTAAAACAAATATTTGCCGACCGTAAAATATGTATTAACATGGACTTTGTCAATACAGTATATTTACTAGTGTTTTTCATTTAGCTTTCAGAAAATACAAATAAGGGCGACGTGTAAGCGTATGCAAGGTAACCCATCACTCCTACGCTTAAGGCTATGAACTGGTGTTAAACTCTACCCAGTATACATTTGTGGCATTTTGTAATTGTCAGTAGTATTATGTTAGGACGCACGTTTGTTTACACTTTGCTATGTATACCAGTGCGTCAAGTGGGCCGAGCTGACAGTCTGGATGCCGTGGTGGTGTACTTATCTGTCGCATGCCTCACAGACTATTCGGACTCAATGTCTGGTTTGGGGTCACTCCCAGGATCTCTCCTTGTAAGATCCGTGAGTGAAGACACCGCACGCTGAGTATAACAGAGGGCTGCAGTTTCTCCTGACCTTTCATTCCGGGGCTGCTCCACATTCACTTCAGTCATCCTCATTCAGTTTTAACGCAATATGAAAACACCTACGTACACTGTATAAAAATTTAGGTAAATTTTCTCTACATGTAATGGAAGCATATTACCTCTACAAGTGAGGGAAAATTATTCAACATGTGTCAAGGAAAGTTACTCAACTGGTAACGCAATGTTTCATTATCATTACATATTGTCGCAGTCCTCTAGGACAATTTGACATAACGCTCGAGCGAAACTTCCGAGTGGTTCGTGTGGCGAATACACTACATTGTGGAAATTTCCACACATATTAGGAAATCAGATTTCCCGCTCAAGTTTGGGAATATTACCATACATGCGATGAGTAACATTTCTGACATTTTTTACAGTGTACTGCTGCCATAAACTGGCAACGTCACACTTCTATGCTTCTAGCAGATATTACTACAACCTGTGATGTTTCGTGAAATAAATTTTTTCAACAACTCGTTTCCATGTCCTACGTGTACACCTGCACTTCTGGTTCGTGATTATTGGTAGAATAAAATAGGGCAGAGTCGTGGCTCATTCCACTGTGCTAATCAGAACAATGTTACCACGACGGCACATGTTTGTAATTAGCGGATAGGAACCCGAGACGCCGATAGATAGAGCCACGATTTTATGGCGAACAGATTTTTGCACCATTTGGTTTCCATGCTTTATGTTCACATCCGCAACAGTGTTTCATGATCAGTGATTGGACGTTTTAACTGTCACACGTCTTGAGGTTCTACTGACAAATCACAGGCGTATTGCGTCACAATAGCCTCATTGTTATTGGTGCAGTCAAATGAGGGACGTGTCTGAGCAAAGACACGCTGCCAATAGCCGTGAAGCAGAGATGCCGAGGTGCACGCGAGACACTGAAACAAAATGTTGCAAAAATCTTTTCGCGACAAAGTCGTGGCTCTACCGATAGATATAAACATCTAATTACCAAACGTGGAGCAGAAACTAGATGTGCACGTAAGTCATTGAAACAAATTGTTGCAGAATTGTTATCAGCAAAAACCACAGGCTCTAGATATTACATGCATACGTGCCCAAGAGAGCATGTTGAGTGAATGAAAGAGATTTAGTGGCCTTCGCCATTTGTTACTATTCAAACGCAGTTTTCTAGCCTTACAGAACACAAATTGTGTACCAAATTATATATATTTCGCAGGCTCGGTGACTCTTAGCGTACTGTATCGTTTTACTCGTTTCCGTTTCCCATACACCATGACAAAGAGCATTGTTGTGCATTTCACGTCAACCTCTAAGCCTACCAAAGTCAGCAAAATGTGCCATAAGTTGGTTGCTGGAATCTGCAACTTGAAGAGATCCAAAGAAGATCATAAAACGAATCTCTTCAGGTAAGTGTAGGTTGCAGATTCCAGCGTCCACATTACAACACAGTTTGCCGATTTTCGCAGACTTAGGGCCGATATTATAAACCTTTTTCGAATGACAACCAACTGCCATCTCCATAGAGAAAGCATTGGTGAGCAGTTGGTTGTCATTCGAAAGAGGTCTATAGATACGGCCCTTAGGGCCGATATTATAAACCTCTTTCGAATGACAACTAACTGCTATCCCCATAGAGAAAGCATTGGCGAGCAGTTGGTTGTCATTCTAAAGAGGTCTATAGACACGCCTCCTAGAGTTTGACGTGAAAGGCACAAAAATGTTGATGTCTTCATAATCACCGTCAAGCAAAACACACATGACGAAGAGTTTTTGTCGTTATTCAGGGACACCTGCATTGAGGAGATCGCAATGTCCGACTGGACGTGGTGTGTATATTGAGACTGGTACCCTGCAAACTATACATGGCGTAGGGTATAGGATAAAACTTGAATCTTTTGCGGTAGAGTTGTAGATCCCAGTGACACAGTGCAGTTTATTGAAGTAGAACGACGTACCTAACGGAGACTGCCCGCTAGAAGGGTTTTCGCGTTGGAGGATACCAGACCCAAATTAAATATGAGTTCTATTCGGAACCCCTTCAAAATTTTTTCCGTAAATGAAAAAAATAATTTCTAGCAGCGGCCGCCGACGTCATGTCATTTTTACCGCGTTTATCTCAAAAAGTCAAACAACCAGCTAAATTTTGTCTGACGTTAAATTAAATTAAATATATGAAGATTATTAATATTCTCCTCTCGATCCTTAAAGGTAGGAGAACTGGACGCATAATTTTATTTATCGATTTTCTGCATTAACTTCCGTTTTAAAATATTTTTAGTAAATGTGGCAGTTTTGAGGCATAGAAGATATTTGTGACGAATTTTGGAGATCATAATGTCGTTTTACGTTCATCTTACATTGAACTTATTGAACTTATTGAACTTATAATCATATAATTATCTTGTAATGAATATGCACGATATTTTATGAACGATTCCATTATTATGTATGTCAAACAGTTTATCAATAATATATCCTGTGTTTTGTGAACGAAAAAAATTTATAATACAATTTGAATAAATGTTATGGCTCGAAAACAAAAATACAATAAAATTATCTAATACTCCACTTAATGGTGCCGCCTGGATGGACCTATGTTTTGCGTTCGATAGATAGAAGTGCGGAAGTGATAAGGGTGACAAAGCACTTGTTTCATGTCTTAGCCTAGCCTCTAGACGCAAGTCACTGACCTGGTGTGCAGTCTTGCCAACAACACGCATCTACGAAACATACAGTGGCGACATCATTTGTTGTCGTAAGATTTAAGGTTCAAGTCCATGTCCATTAAAATAATCTGCGCTAGGATTGTAGGACCTGGAAAAGACCGCAAGGGCACCCATTTTCACTATTTTCCGTGGCTAGAGCCTGCACTTCGATGAGTTGTCAAAATTAAGTACATACAAACACTTCATTTCTTATCCTAATTAGATATCACTCATGCGCGTTGAGAAGTTTTCGAATAATATTGTAACTGCCGAATCTAAACACACAGATCGGCGGTCTTGAAAGGCGGCCTACTTAAAACTCTTTTGTCTAGCTTGCTCGGTCAACACTGCTGCTAATTTATCGTATTCTTAAGATCTTTCCGCCACAAATGTTTTCTGTAATTCATCCGCAGTTTACTTTAAGAACGGTGTGACAGGATGCGAAGAAGTAGAATTGTTTGTATATTTGTTCTTTTGGAGTGAGAAGAAAGTCGCAGAGACGGCACAGGAAGTGCCTGCGGTGGGTGGATCCACATTGGCGTAAACATCGCCTGCGGTCTCACAGCGGTGTTACAGATGGATACGTCCAAGTAAATACTCTTTCATTCGCACTGCCAATACTCGCGCAGCAACGTAAAAACAGTGGGGCAAACGACAAAAGATATGAAAACGTAAACATCCTTTGACGGAGCGCTCTGAAAACGAAACAAAATTAAAAACGAAAGCTTTTGAAAGAAATACCCGGGGTTGACAAAGTGGGACAATATTGAACAAAAGAAATTAAGTTCTATCTGGGGGGAGGGGAGTTGACTTTAGGAGGGTTTCACTCGGGTTTGCAATTTTACACAAGGATAAAGGCACTGTTGACAGTCTACTTTGTTTGAATTTGAATTGAATATTAACCAAGCACATTCTTCTAATATAAAAGTTGCACATAGTTATTGTAATATCACTGACAAGAAATATTAACACGTATAATTGAAATGTATAATGTTAATTGTATTTTATGATTTACATCTTGCAAACGTTTAATATTGTTTAAACTACTGGTATCCGAATTTTACTCATAAGCATCTTTAATATTAATTTTACTGCCACAATAACGCAGTATGAAATCACATTTGGTATAAAGTTTATTGCAACGTATTTAATATATGCTGCTATTATACAGAATGAGTCGAAATACGACCGACAAACTCTGCGGGGCATTTATTAATTTAAAATAAGGTATGGTTAACATTTAAAACTTTGGCTGATAAAGCATATTAGGGACGTTACGACCACGTGAAAATGGATGTGCAGAATGGATAGTAATGAACCCATCGAAAACCACTGGAAATATCGAAAAAAAGACACTTCTTGCTGGTTAAGGAGACCTGTTTCTTGATGACTTTACGCTGGTGCAAATCAACCCCCTTAATAGAAAAATGGGGTACGCGAGATTGTGATCGTATGACATTACATAACCGCAACGTTGTATCGTGGTTTGATGCCTGCGTTTGAAAGAACGTGTGTTCAACAAGAATAAAGGTACCTTGGCAAACCCCCTCCAGGCAACCGTTTCCCCAAAAACAGAAGCTGGCGTATCTGGAAGGGAATTGGAGTGGTGTTACTTTAGGCCGTGAACTTTCATTTAATTCAAACAATTGCAAATAACTTGAAATATTTTTTAACCAAATGTTTTGAAAAAATTTGAGACTATTAATAGATATTCTATACACAATTTTGCCAGAGCGTTTTTTTTAATAATGTACCGTTTGGTAGCAAAAAATTATTTTGCTTAATTTTGCCTAGTTATGATAACAAATTATATGATATTTCAGGGACAAATATCTGAAAATCCGTTAGGTTTATTGTAGCAGAAGAATTCAGATACAAGCAATTATATTAAAGTGTTAAAACTATAAGAATGAATTTATATATATATATATTAATTTTCGTTACAAAAATTTTTTCCAAACCACTGAAAAACTAATTAGCGTCGTCTTAAGCCTGCGTGGTTGTGCAACTTATCAGGCACTGATAACACATGGTCTGCGGCGGTCAGATGCTAAAATTTTTGTAAAGGTAAATTATTTTTAAACCAAAACGCGAGTACTTTTAAATTCGGTCATTTAAGAGGCATGGATACCATCATATTTAACATTATAAAAGTGACAGTTTACAATGTTTGGTAGATTTTGTGCTTTGAAGCCCATATTTTTCTAAAAAGTGTTCGGAAATTTTCGCTCGATACTAAAGCATAATACCGCATATTGCTATATAAATAAATGTCCGCTGACAAATGATCTAGTATACAAAAAAAATCTCATCGGATTTAATTGAGTATTTAATATTTTATTGACGATTGAGTATACCAATCGTCCTCTCGACATCGTATCTTTCCAAACCCCACAATACGTTGTACTACAATATCCGTTGTAATTTGGTTACACGAAATACACGGCAGAGTACGTTGTTACATGTAACTAACGCGATGCTGTGGTTCTCACAAAATCGTTAAAATAATATTGTACAAAAATTTTGAAATTACTCGACCTTTTATTGCTCTTTTACACATAATCAAGCTCAGAACAACCGAGTGCAGTCAACTAGTGATAAAGTAGTCAGTTTATGATTTTTTAATAAATTTTTATTCTACCTGTGTGAAAAATAATTTATCCTGTTTGCCGAAGTAAGAGGTTTGCCGACAAAGGGTCATTACGTTAACACTTTGTTTTAAATATTCCTGATTCTGTATCTATTGCAGTTGTACTAGCATCGAAATATTTCGTACCCTATGCCTTAAACCGTCAAGTTCGAATTTAAATTCTACGATACCATAATATTTCTATTTTTTTATTCTGCCGATGTACTAAGAATTATAAAGAAGATGGCTTTTGTAAATTTTGTGTCTTACTAGGTTTTGCCGGAAACTTCAATGATTAAAAATTGTCAAAAAAAAATATTAAAGGTCTTTAATGCCGTTCTAGAAATACTTTGAAAAGGAAAATGTTCTTCACTTAGTCTTCTGAATACCCTTTTTGCCCCCACCCCTTTTATAATTATTTTTTTTGGTCAGATACCTTCCCGGGCGCACGTACAATTCACCAAAGTTTCATCGCAATCTCAGTATTAATGATACCGGAACGCATTCGCTTCAGACATTAATTTTGTATACACACATGTGTATGTGCGTGGGTTAGTTATTTTATTGAACCGACACCCTCAGTGCTAAGTATATATTGTGACGAGCTGATTGTTTTCGTAAATTAACTTAATTAAATCCAAGCACATGTAGTTGTTTTACGATTACTTAACCACTTCCTTTTGTCAATATTCCGAAAAAAAGTAATCAGATAGGTCCTTGAAAATAATTTCGTTACTTTAAAACGTAAAATTTATGTTAACTGTTGCCGTACTTTGCTCCACAGTATTTTCACAACAATAGTACTACGTGTAATAATCCAAAATGCCATTTTTTGTTTAAAAGTTTTAAGTATTGTATTGTATTGGTTCCTCTATTTTTAGCTTTATTAAATGTATTTTCCTATGTTTAACATATCAGTTAATGTTGGAGTTATTGTTACGCGTGATATGGCCGGATTAACCAAACATTCGGCAATATCAACTTGATGAACGTGAATACAGTTATGTGAAATTCGCGGATTCAGTGACCTGTCAGCTAGACTCCACAATCCTATGCATATTTAAACTCGGATTGTCAGTTCATTCGCTGTTAAATCTGTACCAAGTAAAGAGTAATTCATTCCACGTTATGTTACGAATGTGTTGTTGACTGAGAGTTTTCAAGGACGTACCTGGTTATCTGTGATACAATTGGAAAGCGACAAAAATTCACATGCGTTTGAATTCCAGCTCATCCTGAAACGGATCCACGAATTTCACATACCTATAAACATGAATTAAGTAGGTATTTAATCAAATAGCGATTCTTTATGTTTGATTTTGTCACTCCTTGACATTTAATAGCCCATTTATAACAAACCGTTACTTTAACAAAAATTTAAAGTTTATTTTTAAAGTTTTTACGCAGTATTTAAATAGATCTAACCAAAGTTAAAGTCCCAGTATCGTCTGAGCTGTCTTAACTGTGATGTCCTGAGTTTTACATATTATTTTGTATAGTATTTCGACTTTCTTTTTGGATGTTTCTTTTATTTTCCTTTATTTGTTGTTGACAAATTACTTAAGGGATATTTCATGTACTGATGTTTAAGTTCATGTATGTGTTGACTACAGCCAAACTAGGCTTGTTTACTAATTTATTTTCATTTTTATTTGTTTGTTGTTTTATTTTAGTTTCTTTCTAAAATTTCTGGGACGACATAATGTTGTTATGGCGTGTGTCCACAATAGTACAGTAAGAAATTAATGCGAAGAAAATAAAGTGAGATCAGAACTATAATGGTGAAAAAATGTATATCGGGTTATACACCATTTTCAACTTAGGTGTAAAATTTCAATTATGCGTCTCATAAGTAGTTGATTAAATTGAAGTACTGAATAGTATTTAAAGAATACATTTGCAAGAAATATAAATTTATTACACTGAATATATTATTGATAAAATTTAAGGATATGAAAAAAACTATTTACTTTAATTATACCCGGAGACGTCTTAAATAAATAATTTAGCTAGAAAAAAGTAGGTCAGAGAAATGGGTCAGCAACAAAGAACGGATTTCTGATAAGTGAAGATAGTTCAGAATACTTGATACCATGAGATGGAAAGATACATTTCACTCCAAGCTAGAAAGCTGCCTGTAAGAAGATGGCAGGACAACATCGGAGATGTGGAGAGCAGTTTTGGAGATTGGAAGGAGAAAGAGGTAGACGTTAAAAAGAAGTCGCACCGAGTCTGATCGATACACTTCCATTATCGAGACGGCAACAAGTAAAATGGTTTTCAGGCGAAAAAAAAGAAAAAAGACTTATAAGGAAGCCATGTTAACGCAAAATGCACTCGGTGTTTCCTTGCATATATATACCTCTCTTAATGCCTGTAAACACATCATGTGCGAATGACACGTGAACGATTTGTTTCTCTATTATATGAAACAATAAATTTTTTTATTGTTCACGTAGTAAGCAAGTGATTTGTGATGCGTATACAACTAGCTTAAAATTATATTTCAAAATTATCGACTTAACTGTAACAAAAATAAAACTAATACCATGAACATGTTCTGCTTATAGTTAAACTCAAATACAGTTTACACGTGGTTACATAAATATTTTCCATGTTTTAAAATGGCACGAATGAATTCTGATAAAATATTGATTTCAGCTACCTAACAACCGAATTTCATATTCGTAATCTAAGGCACAGGTAATTTATCTTCGTGAGGGAGGTACATTTGAATACTTTTATAAACAACGTGAAATTTAAACGATACGACAAAACTACGATAGGGGAAAATTAAATAGTTATGATAAGATCAACATAATCACTACACTCGCGCACACACAGACCTAATATGGGCTTCGGTTGTCTCAACCGTTCACGCTGGTGATTGTGTTCGTTACAAGGCTATCGATATTGTCGACGTGCATACAACGACGAAATTGCCGTTAGTCACTGTGTGTTTCCTTTCGACCAGTTGTCTTTTACTCCTTGTCTTGCCCCACAGTATGTACAGCTGAACAGATATAATCGATTTAGAACATATCAAGATTTTAACAAAAGTATCACTAACTTCCAAAACATCGACTCTGAAAAACGCACTAAAATGTAACAAATAATTATGTTATTTTTAGTGTTTTTAGATTGTTTAGAATACAATCAATTTATTAAGAAAGAAACATACAATTATTGTTATTTTGGAGCCGGCCAAAGAAGGTTAACAAACGTGTAATGAAGTAGCGTAGGTAGACATATATTTTAATGAAATTTAACATTTCTTAATCGACACAAAGACAGCAGCCGCGCGGTGTTGAATAGCACGGGGTGCATTGTTGGGCGTATATGGAGGGCTGGAAGGGGAGCCCCTGGTTTATTTAGGTATTGCTACATTATCCAATTAACGCAAACTTAAACATTATTTGTTAATTTTAGGAAATTTCCTGAAATGTCTTAAAGGCTTGGCTGGCACCGACTTCAAAAATAACAATTGTAAATTACTGTCCTAATAAATCGATTCTATTATCAGCAGTCTAAAACTAACATTATTATTTTGTACTTTTTAGTGCATTTTTTCAGAGTAGATTTTATTTTTAGTTCGGTGTTATTTTTTGATAAAAATTTCTTATTTCTTGATTTTAACGGTGTTCCGTTGCCTAATCCAACTACACGATGAGCTCGAGAATCGTAACATTAAAGAGCACTCAGAAATGGAAAGAAATGCAGTATAAAGGGAAAAAAAATAATTGTTCTAATTGTTTCACTCGTTAACATAGATATTTTACATTGCCTTATAGAAAGAAATAAAGTTGTTTATAAATGTGGTATTTTCTTTCAAATAATAAAAATTATATGTTAACACCACAAATGAAAACAAAAATTATAAAATCGAATAATGCCGTCTGTAAACGATGCGCAAGTTCGTAATAGTTTTATACTTATTTCCTGTTACCAATTTTAGTTCCCTATTCGTTACATTTCAGTAGCCTTCCTAGGGATCTAGCTGTAGTCTTAACAGATTTCGCACTTAAAAGCTTACCCAGGAACGAATTAGAAAATGCTCTATAACCAACTATCATGGTAGTGAGCAGCAATCATTATTATGCAAACACTATAATAAACTGCCGTCTAGTAGAATTTTACTGATCTGGAGCAGTTACAGTTTGTGCGGCGATTCTGAATGACTTTTTATTTGTTTCAATCAATGCTGTAAGATCAATTGTAAAATGCCCGCTATCACGTAATGCGGGCTCACAAAAATTAGATGACCTAGAATCAATAACGATATTGATTGTGTTTTCTAATTATTACGGGCTAGTTAATTTTAACCTGTCCGTAAATGATAACGCAATATTGGAACATTTTTAGTTATTAGCCTTTAAAGGGCGTGTTGAGCCTAGTTTTACTATTGCTGTATTTAACTCCAGTCACTGTTACATTTATTTGTACCGTGATTCTAGGATGCACAGCGCAACAATCTTAAGACAATGCTAAAACGATGGCAGATATCAAAAATCAGTTAGGCAGTTTTGTTGAAAATGGTTTTTGCCGCGATAGCTATTTTAATAAAAACAAGGAAATTGTACGGTTTTGACTATAAAGTAAATTAACCCCAGAATATAATGAATTACATAATCTACTGAAACTATCGTATTGGCTGCCTTGAAAGAAATCAGCCAACACGGAGAATACAACAAAATGCTAAACAGAGGTTTCGATATCTCCTCTCGTTAAGGCGTAACAAATTAATATCGCTCATAAAACAGAAACAAGAGTGCGTGGGTCTTATGGCCTATATAAGTTTAGCAGTGGTTTCGAATATATATATATATATATATATATATATATATATATATATATATATATATATATATATATATATATATATATATATAT
>PNEQ01082513.1:0-49608 GCA_003012365.1 Medauroidea extradentata | reverse complement strand
TTGCCCCTGAAGTAGAACATATTTAGTTGTCAAAATAAGCCAAAATGAAGCAAAATAAAATTTTTACTAGCAAAAGGTGCATTATTTAAAAAAAACTCTCTGGCTAAATTGTGTATCGTATGACTGTACACAGTCTAAAATTTCTTCAAAACATTTGGTTTTAAGTTATTCGCAAATGTTTGAAATAAATGAAAGTTCACAGCCTTAAAGGACGAAAATAATTTTTAAAATGTAAACGCCATACTAGTATTATTATTCTCCGAGGCTGCCTTTACGTGACGACAGGCAAATAAGGTGTACCTTTTCTAACTACAATAAAGATTCCTTTCCTTACTAAGGTTGTGCCTGCAGCTATCTAACGTAATATGATAATAATAATATCATTAACGTTATAGAAGTTACACGGGTTTCGACATATGTTTAAAATCAATACAAATATCCGCTAGTGAGATCTTTGGTTTTATTTCAAAATACAGCACCTTTAAAGTCAGTGAAATACAACGCATTAAAAGTTCTGTAATATCTTGATTCCTTTGGAAACGCTTCTTCAGTCAAACTGTAAATTGTGTGACCATGGCTAACAAATTATACTGTAAACGCAGTTCCAGGAGTTGTAATCCGAAAAAAAAAAATAATGCTATTCATAACTTTCTAAAACTACACAAGTACTCAAACAGTTTATTTTTTTAAGCCGAAAAAGATAATAAACACTTCTTATATAACAGATTTCTCACTTTTCACACGTTTTACACCCACAAAGCTTACGATGTTGCAAGATATATTATAAACATTAAAAATTATCCGTGGTCCGAAATTCGTGTACTTCATCGTAAAAATTTAACTGCGGGCATTTATGAGCAGTAAACAAAAACAGAAAAATCTTCCTGGAGCTGTCTCGCATAGTTAATGATACCACTACACGAAGCGTCACGTGAGTTTATCGATGAACCGCATTGTTACATCAAAACAATACAACTAAATATAATTTCAAACTGCTATATACTTGTATGCATAACATTTCCTATTGATTATTTTTTAGTTTTATTTTATTTTTTTTACATTCGTGACTAGGGTGTTTAATTGAATTTGCCTCTTTCTTTTACTGTTCTTTTGTCTCTGCAAAATTAACTACGTATTTTTTTCAAGAACATTTATTCTACGTACCGTTATCTGCAGCTATTCAGAGAAGCAGCGCAGTCGTTACGCTAAAGGGAGATTTATGTCACCTTAGATATAAGAGAAATAGTATCGCATAGAATATTTATGCAGTCCGTTGGCTCACGGCAGTTAGCGATTTTTTTTTTGTTACGCTAACCTCGTGCAGGTTGTAATTTATTGTGTCGTAACGGCGCTCAGTTAAAGAGTGGAGTTTAGCCAGCGGCAGAGAGGTGTAAAGGGATGGTGGCCACCCTTCGTTAATTACCAGTCGTCACAACCTGGCTGGGGGTGTGGAGTGAAGGGGGACAGGAGGGGGATCCTGCAGCTTCCACAGGAGAACAACGCAAACATTGTCGCAGTTAATGTCGTCCTCCGAGCGCAGACCGCAAAGCGGCGTGAAGTGTTTCAATCGCGTCTGTCATTTAACAGCCGTTCAGCGGTTAGTGAACGTTGTTTGCTAGCGAGACACTCTTAATTACTTCACTTTCTTTGACACGACACAAATATGCTGCAACAAAGGAATAACTTGTTTCAATAAAAGTCACAGCAACGTAGCTTCACCGTGAGAGATAACTTTGTTTGAAGCATAGCCAACAGCAATGTTCTGTTGAAATTAAAATGTATTAACAATAATATCCATGGTTAATTAGCTATAGTATTTTTAAGGCAATGGTCTTTCATTTATTTCAAACAATTACAAATAACGCAAATACTTTTTTAACCAAATGCTTTGAAAATTTTTTAGACTGTTGACTCTCACACGAAACACAATTTTGCCGGAGCGATTTTTAAAATAGTATACCGTTGGCTAGCAAAAAAATTATTTTGCTTCACTCTGGATTATTTTGACCACAATATTTCAGGGGCAAAAATCAAAAAATCCGTTTGGTGTATTGCAACACAAAAATTCAGATACAAACGATGATATATAAATCTTAAAACTGTAAGAATGAATTTTTGAAAATAATATTTTCGAAACCACTGCAAAATTATAGTGCGAGGCCTTAATGCAAGCCATAATTCATTCAAAATCTTATCAGCATTCTAAAGAAGTTGATTTTATCTTAAATAAAATAAAGTTAAGATTAATAATATTCTATTTGTATTTCTTATTCTTTTCTTTGCTATTAAGAAAAACTTTCCTTACCGCAAGCAAAACTGCCTAAGTTATTTGTTAAACTTAATCGTTTCTACCGCTGACGCGGTGACTTCTTTTATAGTTTTATGTCTCTGTTTCAAACCTTATTTCTAGAAGATGTACGCTATCCTGAAGGGCACTTTCAAAATCCTTGCACAGAATATTAAAATCTGCACATGGACGTTACGTTTATTATTGCGTTTTAGTGTAGGATTAATTGCTGAATATAACGTGTATTCAACTTAAAGTGGTAATAATGCACACTCGTACAACGTATGACGTGTTAAGTAATTCGTTCATTTAATCACAATTCACTGATCATTATTAACATCCCTGTCTGTCTAATCCTCTGAAAATAAAATACCGCTGTCGCTTAAGAACCCGCGATTTATGATACAAAATTTGATTTCAAGACTTAAACTCTTAGATACGACTTGGCGAAAAATATAAACCTCTGAAGCTTTGTAAAAGTGTTACAACGGTCCTGCCGATATAGGTTTTTAAGGAGTAACCTTTAAAAAACAGTCTGTAATAGTTTGTTGCGTGTGGCTACATAAGAGTTACCAACGATATTGGTGAACAAAGGCCAGCTTCGAATACTGTTCTAAGCTATCCCCAACAGTCTGTGCCAAGTCACAATATTTGTAATGCAGATTGGCACAAAATTATACTAATACAATAGCATTATTTACCTTGGCGAGATCTTTATTATTCTCACCCGAGGGCAACTCCCAGTTTTTAATTGTGGTTGACATTCAAGCGACAGATTGTCAATCTCTTCCCTTTGCACGAAAATATCCCAACGCGAGCACACAAGCTTGGGCGGTGTATGGGACAATGTATCAGGCGATTGTAAGCAAACATTGTTAAATTGTAACGAAAATGTTCGATTTACATACTACTGCTTAGAAAAGTCGCCACAGATGATTATATTTGTAGAGTACTGCATTATGTATTCAGTCTTCGGACGTCATTAACTTTCAATTATGATTCCTTTTCATACGTCATTAACGTGTCTTGTATGGTTCACATGTCTTAAAATACGTGTTTATTTATCTAATCATAATTTTTTTAAGTTTGTTCTGCTTCAGTCAAAACTATGGAATAAACAAAAATGACTAATTACTAAGTTAATATAACATTTGTAAATACGACTGCATCTTTCGTATGATCAAGTGTAATGTGTACTGCAACAGGATCAGCGCACTTACCAATAAATTTGCATATTGCTACACGGTGTAATATATCGAAATATCTCGACACGTTACAGGTTTGAAATAATATGATGCGATGTGAAGAATTTCAACATATAAGGTTAATTTGTCTATGGCTACAAAAATTGTGTGTTTCATTATTGAGAAAAAAATTGTTGTTGCAGTGTTGTAGTAAGCATGGACTACACGATTTTATTCTTTTGTTTTCCTTTATGTATTGATATAATGTTTTTGCTAGAGGTAGAATACAACCTGAGATACTGAAGCTAGCCGTGGATAAATATACCTCTGTCAACGGATTGCCACAATATATTTTTATATTTTCAAACAGATATAAATGGGAATGTATGGGGATGGGTCTTCTTACATACTAACATGAAATCCTGTTTTAAATCAATCTTACACATTTGCACGGATCGTATGTTTAACAGCAGACTGCAACAGGGATGTTGGTGTCTTGAAACTTCCACTGAACTGTATATGTAACTATTAGGTTCAGTGATATTCAATCGTAAATCCTGAGCCCTGTACGGCCTTAGTCAAAAGTCTTATGTTTGTCCTAGCCTTCGTGAAGTTCTTATAGCCTGGTAATCCACTTCAACATTTATCAGGATGAAACAAATTTGGGTATGTATTTCATTGCAAGATTTTAATTTGCTAATGTTTCTGAAGGATGTTGTTTACGAACTATATTTCAATGGCGAATGTTTCATTATTAAATACAATTCTATGTCTTAAAATTTCCTCAAAATAACTTACAAAGTTTGGCTGTCATTAAAAAAAAAAATAAGAAAGTAGGAGCAAAGAGGCAGAATAGTACAGGTTGTTCATAAATCCCTCGAAAATATTTCTGAAAATGACTCATGGAGACAATTATGTTTTGAAACATATTCAAAACCAACATATTCAAGCCAATTGAATTCGTATTTACACATAATTTTATTCGCATTTTTTAAAAACGCGGTTTAGTAAAACAAAGTATTATTTTAATATGGTGTAGCACAGTCGCGATGTGAACCATATGAAAATAAATCCGTGTAAAATTCGTTTACTTCCACAAAAAATTATACAGAGTGGAATGTATATCGCGGAAAAGCTCGCGTGTACAGGTAGCCAGACATAAATCAAGAACAATTGAGTATAGGAACCACGCCTCTATGGTCAATAGTATGGGCGTAATACTATCGTGAAAGTTGTGTTAACGAACATGTTAAGTGACGATAACTCAACAACCACTACAAATGGAACTCTGGCCTTCCGAATTCGATTCGGATGCATGACGACACGTATGCAGGGAATGATGTGTGAACATCATCCCATCACATGCGATGGAAACATGGGGTTGCCTCTCTTATTATGGACGTATTTATGTACATGTACACATGTAGCAGCCCATCCTAGAGAATAGATAACCGGAGTGACATAAGGAACAAAAAGTGCAGTTGTCCAAACACGCTCAGACAAACTCTTTCTGAGATACAAGCACTCAAAAGTCAGAGAATTGTGGCTATGCCGACAGGTAGGCAACCCGTTTAGCACGTACATGAAGACACGCTTCCGAGGAACACTAGCGGTGTACAACTTTACTACCGAGAGGTATGCAACACATATGACAACAAGTAATGGGGAAGGGAGGTACTTGTATGCAGGGGCGCAGACAGGACTTCTTTAGTGGTATGTGTAATGCAGAAAAACTAAATAATATTGTCTTGTTTAAATTTGCTGGAAAAACAGGAGCTACAATGTGAACGTACCAGCACATAACACGAAAGTGATCATATCCTTGTATTTACATTATACGAAACAGTCTTAATGACACCTCGTAAGTTTCTAAGCACCATGTGTTCAAATTGTCATCTATACCAACACATGCACGCACACGACGCATAACCGTTGGTTACATGTTTACAGCAACATACAGTCAGTCAATTCATTACTCGGTGCTTTCCGTAGTTACATGGTGCACTAGTTCCTTAAGAATCCCCACAAGGAGTAGTCTAAGGTACAGAGATCCGGTGACCTTGGTGGCCAGGATACATGTTCTTCCCTTCCTATCTACCGCAGTGGACAAATACGGTAAAATTACTGATGAGCTACTGCACTGCAATGTGCGGTGTCCAATCATGTTGGTTCTATATAACGCGGCGCAGCGCTAGCGTAACATCTTTTAAGCCGTCCACCTGAATGGCGTTCGAACTGCATGCAGCGTGTTCGGAGTTACTTTTTTTTTCTCTGAGACCGGTAAATATGCTTTCCCATTGATTAACTACGAAAACAAAACACACTACAGGCTACTTGAGAATGTGAATTTTATGTCACAAAACACATTGGAAGCAATATTTTATAGCCCTCAAAATACGTTAACATCGTCTTTTTGTCACGCGGTTATTTCTCAAGATACGTGTAACGAATTTATTCGAAATTAAGTTCTACAAGTACATTGGACTTTGCAGCAATGACGCGTTCAATAAAATGATAGGGTCGCCGCTCAAAGTAACACATTAAAACCGTTACTGCGGGAACACTGCGCGCTCGTTTACGGCTTTGGCCGTAGAGGCGATATCACAATACGTGTGCCAACCGACGTCGCTCGTATCGCATCATGGATTTTCGCCTCAGACACAAACACGCCCTTCACCAGGCGGCCGTCTTAAGAGCTCTGCGGTACTCCAAGGAGAAACACTGCTTACCAACCTCCTGTGAGACTGTCAGGGAAGACAAGCGGCTTCCCAGGATATCACACCTGATGTTTATGTCCCATCGAACCTGACAACCCATGGCAGGATTGACATGAGGATTGCCGTGATGTTAATGGTGGTTCTGTGACAATTAAGTACACATTCTTGGATAAAATGAGCTACATCAGTGCACAGGATGTGACCCACAATGTCCGGGTATTGTTGAAGTGCCGTCAGCATCCAATGATAGTATTGTAGACGGTGAAGTCGATTCCCTTCAATTACGTGCTGTACGGGAATGTATTGATATTCATTACAGCACATCGCCATGTTAGATGGTCTATTCAAACGAATGGCTCACACAGACTGCACGAGCTTAAGATGGGATCTATTTAATAATTCTGCTGTAGCGCCTTGGCAGCGTGTCTTCATATACGTGCTACACGGGTTGCCTACCTGCCGGCATTTTCACAATGCTCTAACTTTTTGAGCGTGTTCAGTCTAGTGCACTGTTTTGTTCCTTACGTCATTCAGCTTCTTCATTCACTAGGAAGGGCTGCTACAGGTGTACATGTGCAGAAATACATGCATAATAACAGAGGCGACTCCATGTTTCCAACACATGGTATGTTGTTCACACTTTATTCCCTGCATACGTGTTGTCATGCATCTGAGTCGAATCCGGAAGGTCAGCGTTCCATTTGTAGTGGTTGTTCAACTATCGTGACCTAACACGTTCATTAACACAACTTTCACGATGTTATTATGTCCATACTATTGACAATAGAGGAGTGGTTCCAATTATTCTTGATTTAGGTCTGGCTATCTGTACCCGCGAGCTTTTCCGCGATTTACTTTCCAGCCTGTATAGCATTGTCCGCGAAACAGTTGTGTACAATTTTAGGCTGGTCCCAATTTCTTTGTAATACGCGAATGACGCAATGTTTTTACAGTGTGGTATAATGTCGCTAATATTAAACGATGGTCATATGAACACAGTTTTCTGTGTCTTAGTGAAAGGTGAGTTTGTAACCTGAAATTTCAAGGGCAGATATTATCTTTAAAAGTTTAACTAGACTATAAAATAGGAGTCGTAATTTTTACCTTTTACACAAGTATCCACTAACAAGAATATTATGTAAGATAAGTTTCCCTATGTCAGTTTGTGTGTGTGTGTGTGTGTGTGTGTGCAGTTTTGTATAAGTTTTTTGTATATATGTGTGTCCATTACCAGAGCTTTTCATAGTGCTTTTGAGCCACACTTCCTTGACTGATTACATACTGCATGCATCTGTCACTAAACACGTGTGTGTAAACTTTTCTTTTTAACGTTGTTGCTGCTAAACTTTACATTGTCGTCAATACCATACTTACTTCATACGACAGTAATTTGACGACATTCTCTGGAAAGTTAAACAAACTGGATGAATCAATTGCGATGCTAAATAATGATGGGAAACGTAGTACTCTAGAAGTTTGAGTACACTTTCGATTTACGTGGGATTACAGATTTGAGATTTTAGTTACTAATCTACGCTTTATAATCCTTCATCTAGTTCGTCAGTCTAAATGCATTACTAATTACATTAATCACATTACACCAGTGCGTGTGTCCAAGTATCGAAGACTTCAGTAATATATTTAGTATGTGTTTACGGATTAATGTAAATGAAGGAATGCATTTATGTAGCATGATAAAATATTACAAGACAATATTAAATCGATGCATTTACAAGAAATTCATTAAACATATTTCACTCCCCAAAGCATTAAAGAACTAGCTAGAGATTTGCAAACATTTTAAATTATTTCTTATTGTCCAAATCGTTATAGACCAACACCTAAACGTTGGGGATTTCGTTGGGAACAATCAAATCTGATTAAATCTTTTAGAATTTGCCGGCGTTCCTTGGGAATGCAGATTAATCTTGATTGTCAACTGTTGCCCGCTTCTTCATCTTCCGTGCGCGCGTCTTCAATTTGCATCGGCTTAGAATGTGTTAATTCCAGTCGAACTGCTCATTACGTCTCCTTCGTCGACGATTGCACATTTACGTATAATTTTCATTTTCGAAACAAGAGTCACAATTGCTATAAATTACACTGATGTACCGTTTTCTAGCAAAAAAAAATATTTTGTTTCATTTTAGCTTATTTTGACAACAAAGTATGTAATATTTCAGGAGAAAAAATCTAAAGATGAATTTGGTGTACTGCAACAGAAAAATTCTGATATAAACGATGATATATAAGCATTAAAAGTGTTAGAACGAATTTTTATAGATGTACTAATTTGCGATAGAAAAATGTTTGATACCCATGCTAAACTAAAGAACGATTCCTTAAGGTGTTCGCCTGGGTAAGCGTATTTTGCACCTTGGAGTCCTTGAAGCGTAGAAGCGGTAAGCACAAGCCAATATACGAATAACTTACTCCCTAGCCACTAGGGACAAGTCACTAACAGGAGCGCAGAATTCACGCTAACAACACACCTGTGTGGGGCTTTCAACAGTCACCCTACCATTTTATGACCTCATATTGAACACTAAATTTTATTGCCCACACTAAATAATACCGAAAAATCTCCCATTTCGGCCATTTTCAGCTGCAAGAAAATATGTTTTATGGCCTCGCTCTTTAGTATTGCAGTGGTTTTCGAAATAATTTTTCCAACGCAAATTCATTCTTACTGTTTTAAAACTTATTTATCATCGTTTATATCAGCATATTTCTGTTGCAATACACCAAACGGATTTTTAGATGTTTTCCCCTGATATATCACATATTTTGTGGTCAAAATAAGCCAAAATGAAGCAAAATTTACGTTTTTACTAGCAAACAGCAAATTATTAAAAAAAATTCTCTAGCAAAATTGTGTATCGTGTGACTGTAATCAGTCTAAAATTTTTCCAAAGCTTTCGGTTAAAAAATATTCGAGTTATTTGCAATTGTTTGAAATTAACGAAAGACCATGGCCTTAATAAGCAGTGGTGATGCAGAAATGGCTATACACGTGTGCAATGTTCTTGGCGTGATATTCTTCAGCAGATATCGTTCATATGCGATGCGCAGTTTTAGAATATCTACTAACGACTGGATCTCTGTACATACACCACTCGGCGGACTGGGCATACGTGGACCTTGATGTTTCACAGAGGAGAACTATCAGCGTGAATATTATACGCCAGTTCTGTCACTTACTTCTAGACACTACTGTGAGATAAGGTGTGATATGTGGTGCGTGGGTCACCCATACCTCTTCCGATTTTCTAGGTGTTTTTAAATCACGCAAAATTCGTCCACCTAGTGGGTATGTTATTGATGTAACGCAAATAACTTACGCGTTCATTACAGACTCTGAGCTGGGCATCCCGTTGAGGCCGATTACAACTCTCTCGTCTTGCGTTGGTAAACGGTCACCGTGTAGCAAGCATTTCGGGAAATCAGTCGCAAACAATTGTGATGTTTGTAAGGTACGCTACGAGACGCAAAATGGCGATTATTCTTTGCGAAAACAGTAACCTTACCCATACAAAGTGGTGTATTTAACTTAGGCGACGTAGCATATATCATACATATAATATATCAGCATTTAAACATAATAAATTTGCTAAAGCATACAAACGAAATTGTATTTTTAAAATGTTGACAGCTTCTATCAATGAAGAGCAGCGTATCGAAATCGAATGACATTCAAGTTTCGTGGTTATCAATACACACATTTATTGCAACACGACTTTAACGAAGGGAGTTAACATGAAAAAAGTGAGCGTGTAGCCTATGTGTGTATATATATATACACACACACAACACACAATTCAACTCTCTATGAATTAATTGTTTTGATAGAGCGGCATGGTACAAGAAATCACCAGTTACACGCAGTGAGCAACTTATAGCCTATCTCCGCGCATGACGTCACCGTGTAGCCAACGGCCGGCCTTGCAGCCTGCTTGTGTGCTCGCAAGTCAAAATAATACTTACCACGTTTCAGTGGATTGTATTTAACAGTTAAGGCCCTATTTTACCACCTGCGGCGGAACTTTGGGTCAGCCTTAGCTAGAGGTTAATTAGAGAAACTATTTTATCACCTCCTGCCTCCTGCTAACGTGTAACAGACACTTTGACATGCGGGTATGTTGACAAGCGGATGAAGCAGTGGCTATGTAGTTACCTGGAGGTTAAATATATACGTAACAGTTTCGTAAACACACACTGTCACACACACACTCTTTCTCTTTCTCTCTTTCTCTCTCTCTCGCTATATATATATATATATATATAAAATCTGATATAAATTTTAGTTTTATATGATAATGAAAACGAATCACGTTTATGATTACGTTAACTGACCCGATATCTGTCGAAATGCAATAAATATTACAATATAAAAGCAGCAGAAGGCTGGTTTCAATATAACCGCCTCCTCACGACTGTTCGCAAGGGATATGTTTGCATACAAATTCTACGAAACAAGTGTACAGTTTTTTATATCAACTATACTGCTAATATAATTAGTCGGTATCAGGGACACAGCCCGAGGAGAGGTGTACATTGTGACCAGACCCTCTTTCCTTAATGAAATTGTTCGATATCGCACTTTGAAAATCTAATTTTTCCCGGGACAGTGCATCTAGAACACATTCTTTATTCGGGGTGGCGGGATCGGTGTAATTTATAACATTCCTATGTTCGGAATCCACCCATAAACACAAATCCTGGTTACAGCCCGCTACATTTCATTACAATCATCACACATATTGAGGCAGTTTTCATACTGGTGCATCAGCTTTTCAATACCTGCAAAGATAGTTGGCGCTTGCCTGTTGAACCTTGTTCGTTTAAACATTTTGGACACAATAAGCATACGGTGTGCATAAAGTGTCGTGATTATAGTTTCGTTTATTCGTGGAACGTCCATGAAGCGATAGGAATCGAACTGTTACACACCACTATCGGTAACTCCCTTCCCTAAACTACTTTCAGTGGCCAAACCAACATATTAGTTGAGGTGAATCCACGAACATGTAAACATGTGCACATCCTGAGTCGTGTCTGAATTTCCATTTTTTATTTTCATTTTATACATGAATACATGTTTCATCTCCTTTCACAGTTTGATTTAAAAAACTGATCTCCGTTCTTTGTGTACCGCAGCAGAAATGACAAGGCCGGAAATGACTTATGCAAAGATCACAACTTCTGAAAAGTATTTTTGTGGAATAAAGTGAATGTTTATATTAATTGCGTGCTTTAAAAGGAAGAAATATTACTGAACCTTACATTGAATGTATTCAAATAAATAAACATTAAGCCGTGCAGAAGTCACAGAGGTCTAGTGGGCCGACCCTCCGTGGCTCAGTTGGTTGAGCGGCCGGCTTTGGTGCGGGGGGGTTCTGGGTTCGATTCCTAGGTCTGGCTGGGTGTTAATTTGTGTTTGTCCATTGGGTCTCAAAAATTGCTACTATACAAATTGCTTCACGAAAAGTACTGGGGTCACTCACGTTAAGTCGCATTAAAGGGGGTAATGTTTGGTGCAGTGATGATGCGGAAGCTTCCGCATCGCCGCTGCACCAAACATTTTTCCTTTAAAAAAAGTGGTAAAATGCGTTGTTTCAAAGCACGGGCAGATTAGTTCGAAACTTAGTATCTCCTGAGATTTTTTTTTTTTTTTTTAATTTTCAAAATAATTTCATGTATACGTCCTTTATTCAAAAGTTATTTGATTAATAAGTCCAGAGTGTTATTTATGAAGTAAAATAAAAATTTTAATTCATTTTTTCCTTATTGAAAGTACAGCTACAAGGCTAGTCCTTGTAATTTTACAAACATATATTTTTGTATTTTATTACAAGGACAACTAGGTTTTCAAGGATTTTCTTTGCAAAAGTACAAACAAATGTTATACAGTGTTCCCTGGCCATCTTCGTCATGAACCTCAGTTCTTGCTCCACGCCATCACTCAAAGTTTTCACCGTACACGACGCTCGTTCTGCGATGGATTTCTACTGCGCTATGCTTCTCTGTGTGTAAAACCGAATAACTCTACGCTGTTTGCATTCGACCTGTACTTATAGATGATGGTTTATCGCGGGAAAACTTGACTGTTTGCTCGGTTTCAATATATGCTCAGCTTATGAAGAGATTACTGGCTTTCGCTTGTACGTAGAGCTGTTACCCTATTTGACTGAACCAATAAGAATCCCGCTACTGTACTTGGCCTGCAGACAGCTATGTTGTGCAAGACGTATATCACCTAACCGTACATGTCGCAATTAACGACAGTGAATGTTTGTTGGCACAAAACATTCTCGCAATATACCACAAACCTATGCTTTACTGTTGCAGACATGTTGACATGCATGACATAACCATGCCTCAACTGATGTGTGGGTTGCCCTGTAAACGTGGTTTCACGAAAAAGTGTTGTGTTACGATTCGCGAAACAAAACTGGATTCACAATTGATGCACCTCGTACGTGTACCACGCCAAAAATCGTTAATATAACAAGGTTGGCATACAGGTGGCAACTTTCTTTGCTGAGGGCATTGGTAAGCTGGTGCAGCGGTACAAGTATCTCAATCTGCAAAGTTATTTATGTTGAAACGTAGCTGTAAGATGTAAGTATCTTCAAATAGAACAAGCATTTTACAAATATTCCCTTTTTTTATACAGCCCATTGAAGTTTTAAAAAAAATGAGTGTACAAGCAAAGACAAATTTATGACAGTACGTGTCTAAACTGTTTCTTCGTCGAACGGATAATTGATACTTTTACAGTGCTCCTATCGCTTCACAGGGCTGTACCCTAACTTCGTACTTGGGAATAGTGCTTTAGAGTCTAATTTTACTGTTGTTGAAACTTTCAATAGAGATTCTAAAATTGATTGAATGCGGTTTATAATTAATTTAAACGAAATGTATGCAGGTGTTATAAAAAAAAGTAAAAAGAATACTGAGGGGCATGAGTTTAGTAATTTGTATTAAAATTATTCAGAACACTTTCTACAGTGTGGCTTATCCTGTTGTGACTCTGGTATAGAGAGGCGATAGAGAATATTATATAACGGATTTTGCCAGTGACTATCTCTACTGCTGTCGCTCTTGTAAGAGATTCATGCCAGATGTGAAGTTGGAGAATTTCGTGTGGAACGTTTTCAGGAAAAAAATGACATGCGTAATCTACATGGCTGAAGACAAAAATTGAACCTGGGTATTCACGATTTTTATACTATCCTGTTATCGTTGCCCCATATTGGTCGGTGGGAAGTATATGTATATATATATATGATGGTGCCTTGTTATATAACATGTGTGCCCTGTGTGCTGTGTAGAGACGGAGTTCTCGCAGACCGTACTTTCCACCCTGACTCTCGTCACAGCTAGCAGACAGCATTAACACCACCACGACACATCTGCCAAACACGGACAACCTGCCACTCTTCCCTTTACTATGGTTCTCTTTGTTTCGCTGCTTTAATCACATTTCCGCGCACACTCCGGCCTCGCGAAGGCAAGAGCGGTTCTGTTCGTGTAGAAACTGCTCTCGAACGAAGCCGCTTGCTATCAGCAAGAAACTACGTGAATGGCGAGAAATACATGGATAATTTGAAAGTGAAGAGCTGCGGGCTGTACCTTCGAATGAAACAATTATTCGCTCTCACACGGCTCAAGTTCTTTAGCTGCCTGTGAAAATTTAACTTCAGGAAGTGAACATTATGAAGTTCTATGGGGAAAGTAAAAACAAACAATGTGTGCATAAGGATGATGTGAGGAGTACGTAACGAAAGAAAGAATTGGAAGGAATTTGCCAAACTTTTCTATGTACTTTTGAACGTATTACTATGCAAATATTATTATAATACGTAGGCCTACTCCTGCATTAATTTCGCAGAAATGAACATGCCTAGACAAATCTAATCAGAAAAACTCGAACTTTATAAAGATGTGTATTATTATTTCTGGACAATGGAGACTAATCAGTTTGAATCTCCGTAGTAAAGTCGATTCTCGAAGGGACGTAAATTTTTGCTGTTTGCAACTATGTGGTTTTATTAATAAGTCTTTGCAATATCTCAGATGATTAGGCCACATATACAAAATTACAAATAAACACAGTGACTTCTTTTTACAAATAAAGTTGATATTACATGTATACTGTGTATGGGAACTTTATATCGAAGATTAAAGTTATTTATTTTCTCATCGCATTCCCCAATGATGTAATAAGAATTTTGTATTAATATGATTCTGTAATATCGGTGTTCCACGGTGCTCGTAAACAACATTTTTATAATGCGCTACTGATTTACTTCAGTTGTATCTGAAATATGCGACACACCCCATAATTTGTTTATTATAAGGGTTTTACAAATGTATACAAAATAACATATATTTTGATTAATGTGCATTTCGGTAAAATAAAAAAAAATACTTTTCGAAAAGTGTATTTATTACTTATGCACTGGGCCGCGATAGGTGAAGTCTATAGTTCATTCGCTGAGATGTGAGAGTTGTAGTTTATAAACAAGAGCGCGTGATACTAGTATAAGCAGTAAGGGGTGGACAAGCTACTAACCAGCGCGCGCTGCTGCAGTGTGACGAGAGTTAAATGGGTGGCTGGTCAAGCGAGTGTTCGTATTGTTTTCTGATAGTGTCGAACGTAAGTAAACTCATGCACGCCCAACTACGACTGTTATGTACTGTTTATTCACTTATCGATCGTAGATAATGATACATACACTGTATGTTCGGTACAGTAATTATATCTTCAACACATGCGACAACATGAATGATATCAATTACATCTAAACTTCGCATAATGTCTATAAAATGGTCGGTGTCTTTATACAGTATGTGACGGTTTTGATAAAATATGATGTAAATATCGTTGATGGGGAATTAATGTATTTAAACTATTATTTTACGGGTCCCATACCACTGTCAGTTACAAAATACACGTGGTTTGATAATAACGAGGGACTTTGATTATGTTGGTGAACGTCTACTGCTTTATGTTATATATTTTCTGCTGCGATGTGCAATATGAAGATTTTATTTTTATTTCCTGTATACCTTTGTTGTTAAATAATCATTGCATTACTTTATTCTGTTTGTGTGTCGTTTTACATGTTCTTGTTAACGTTCGTGAATAGTTACCATATGTGTGTCAATATTGGTGTCGATTATTTTACATTTCTTCTATGGCACACTGGTATGACATTGTCGTCTGCCTGAGAAATAGGTTTTATACCGGATCGCTGCATTGTGTAACGAGCTGGACGATGTCGCTGTTCAGAGAGATTTCTCGCGGTTCTTAATACATATCTTATTCACGATCACAGGTTCCAACTACTTAATGTTTTTATACTCGCCTAAATACCACCAATTCGTGCATTGCATTCTACGCTCAGTACTTGTCTGCCACTACACGTGGCGAGCGTTCCGGACAACCCTGATTACAAGCTGCAGTCACGTGACCACTGCGTGTTTTTATTCACTGACCTCGCCTTCGATCACGTGCGTGTGCTTCGCGCGCTCTCACTTGAACGCGAGTAGAGAATAGCCAACTCGCTCCCCACCAAGGCGAACCGGGCTATATCTCTGACAGGGTCGATACCCAAATTTTCGCTGCGTGAATCAAGCTAGCACGTCTTTACTGGTTTCACCCGATTATCCTTCCTCTTTTTTCCTCCCAGATCACAATAATTGCCATTGTAAGGCCTCATTTCATGTGATCCTTCGGAGCAACAAGACACCTACTGGCGTCTAGTTGTAAAGTTTGTGATCCGGGGTGAGATACCTGGTCCTCGGGCAGCCTCCTCCTACGCCGTTTATTTATTTATATTTATTAAATGTCTCTAATGAATGGAGAAGGTGACGCATGCTTTTTTTACTCCTAATCATCGCCTAAAATGTGTGTGAAAACTCATATGCTATCGACTGCCCTATATACATACAGATTTTTCAATTTTTCCACTTGCAGTTTAGCTAAGGAAATTAATAGATGTTAGCCCCAGAAATGTTGCAACAAGTCGATTTAAAGGTATATATTTTAATTTTACTTCAAACATGAAGAGCATCACAATTTCGAAATCTACGGGATGTTCCGGGAGTAGACGTCAATAAAGAGGCATGTGATAGAGGCGCCCAAGACCTACCAAATAAACCAAACTTGTATGATCCGATTCGCAACCGTTTAAAAGTTATGAATTAAAAAGAATTGGTGGTACTCTACCCTGAGCTAAGGATTTACTGATGGTGGAAAAAGTAATGGTCCATGTGGAACGAAATTTGTACACATCTAAGGTGATTAATAGCGTCACATTAAAAAACACATTTAACGTCACTGAGACTACAGCTTCAAGGAGTAAAAAAATGACTTCCACAAAAGTTGTGTTGGTTCTGAAAGATGCATGTAGCTTGCACGATATAAAATGTCAATGCACCGCATAACTGATCACCCGCTAATGCAATAACTGCCCCCTTGCATGGCCAATTAATTAGTATAAACCAGTATTTTAAATTAACAAACGTCGATGCAGTAAATGAAAATACATAACGAAATGCAGAAGATTCACCTATTGGAAAATAAGCTGTAATGTTAAAATTAGTGTGTTAGTAAATAATTAAATGTGAAAATATTGCAATTAAAATATTACACATTGTTTGACATTATTTAATTGTATTTTGAATGTAATGTGTTTAATTTGTGATGATAAAATGAAGTGTTATTACTAAAAGTGGTAAAGGTCAGTAATATCCATATGATTCAGTAAAACTTAGTTTAATTTGTGGAAAACGTATTATATATATAATTTTTTTCGAGAAAACAGTATTACTTAATTTATATACAAGTGGCGTGCAGTTTAGTTTGTTGCAATAATTCTTATCGTTAAAGCAAACTCAAGAACAGGTTCAGATAATTATTATGACACTAGTAGCGAAACGGAGGTATTTACAACGTAAAATATTTAAGATTCAAACGCTTACTTCGACGAGTTGTCAACCCATACCCGCGCCCACACAGGATATCTGTCGACATGGGGTCACGATCACCTCGTGCACCTGACTGAGGAAGAGTGAAGGAAGTTTTCTATAGGTGGTTGGGTCAAAGTGAACACTGAATAAAGCCCTGCTAAAGTTCTATTTTCAGGCAATACGTATCTTTCCGCTCGTAACGGCTAACGACTGTAAGCGTATAAATTCTCTGGACACGTTACTTGACATTTGCGCGTGTAAGATAGGTTGTGCAGCCGGTAGGTACCTATTTAGTTTTATAAAAAAAGTTCATTCATTATATGAAGTAATATTATGTCGATTTCGTTTGATTTTGTTTCAGTGTTATTGTATTTAAATAGGAAAATTCACGGAACTATATTGCGTAGTTTCGCTGCCAACCATACATGCTGTAAGGGGACTATAGTTAAGGGGGATTGATCCCTGTCAGATTGGTTTTACGGGTTTTCTTATGAATCAGGGAATAGACACATTATTTTACTTTTTTCGCGCTGACAAGGCATAGCTTATAGTTTCATTCATTTTTTGGAATCCGTGTGACATTGCTTCGGTTAATTTTGTGGCCTCTGTAGTCGATCCCGTAAATAAAGCAATTTTTCCTTTTCAGCTGTTTCCCGATGCAAAATAATGAATATATTATGGTTTCAGCAATTACGGAAAATCGATTAAGATTGTATCTATGCCCTGTCGTGACAAAAATTTTGATACATCGACTGGAACAGAAGTTATCGAGAAGAAACTGATAAATCCAAGGTGGTAGGGATCAATACCCCTTAATGTTGAACAATATGCTGTAACGGCAAGTGATATTTTGCAAAGGTTAAATTTTTAGTGCTAACTTTATCCCGAATGATCTATACTGCAATACTGACTACCAACCAGCTGTGACACGTGAGTTAAGTAACTGGCACAAACACCAGACTACCGCTCCAGTAAAATATCGTAGTTACCATGAACAGTACTATGTTTAAACTTATGAAAATTCCCTTAACAGTCCAGTAATTTTAGGGATTTGCCTGGAAATAATTCTCTTCAATGAAATACTGGTCATATGCATAGTACGTTAACAGTAACAACATATAAAAAATCAACACATATGGGTGCTGCGCTATGGCCGCCATATTGGAAAATGGTAACCGATTTTCACTTTTTTGGCCATATTTCGAGAACAGTTAATAATATTTAAAAAACGATTAATTACAAATTTAAGTACATTTAAAAATACATATTTTATAAAGGGATAACATATTTTGTATATTCGTTGGCTTCCGAGTTATTCACAATACAAGATTATGTGAATCAATTTTAGTTAATACATTTTTTTAATAAAACCCCACTGCCTCAATAAATTGATGGCTTACGTTATAAATCAACTTAACGTTTTGTCGACAATTTATTCATTAATTAATTTATTCATATAATAACGAAAAAATATTCTTGAACTGGCCGTAACAACATAACCCTGTCCAGATTTCAGAGGACCTGGTCAGTATATATTCTGGTGTCGTTTGAGACAGCATGGTTTCATGTGATCTTACCATTGAAAAGGGAAAGGAGTACATGGAGGAATTGAAGGGGAAAACATTTTTTATGTAATTATTCCATGAAAAGCAAGGGCAATACCACTAGGAGCTATATCATCTGTTAACATTAGAGGGAATGTATGTGCAACAGTTATTCAGAAGTATCATCTCCTTAAACAGCAGTCAAGAACACCGTAAAGAATATTTTAGGTATGAATTGGCTCCAAGATCCCCTACCTTGTTCACTGAACCTCACATGCAGAAAACAATAAAATCTTCCCTTGTTTAAGCTTTTCAACAAGAGAAGGAAAATATCACATTCCCTCAGAATTGTACATATGTTGTGGATGGAGTCTACCTGCTGAACTGTGTTGTGTGGCCTAGGCCAGGCACGTACGGTGATGTAGAAACCTACAAGTTCTATGTGGAAAGACAATTCAGTAAGAATTCTATTATCGTTTTCGATGGTTATTCTGATTCTCCAACAACCAAAGGTGAAACACATACTCTTTGTTATAAGCAAAGTCCCCGAAGAAGTTAAGTTCAACAAACATATTTATGTTAGTCATGCCCAGTGTGACTTTCTCTGTAACATTAAAAATAAAAAAACATATCATCACAGTAGTTGCACAAGAATTCACAAAGGCAGGATCTGAGACACATCAAGCAATGGATGACACTGATGTTTTAATCACCAAAGTGGCTCTCCAGTATGCCGCTGATACCGAACCAGTAGTAGTTGTTGGACAGGATACTGACCTATAGGTGTTGTTGACGTTTCTGTCCACTACAGAAAGCATTTTATTTTTTCGGCCATTAGCTAGTAATAAAGGAGAAAGTGTTTTCGATATCTCTAAGCAACGAGAGCTTCATCATGATGTTAAATATGTGCTTTTATTTTCTCATGCAATATCTGGCTGTGACACAACCTCCGCTGTTTTCAGGAAAGGAAAAATTAAGTCTCTCAACTGATTAAAGAAGAATGAAGGGTTGAGAATTACAGTAAGGGTTTTCAACAAAAAATACGTCAACAAGATAAGTTATTAGTACGGCAGGAGAGGAATTAATTATTGCATTGTATGGCAAATCAAGGAACAAAACATTGTATGAGCACAGATTTTACATGTATAATTAACTAACAGCGAAATAGCAGCTGCAGACTAATTTAAAGTTAGCCACACTTCCTCCTACGACGGCGTCTGCAGCTCGACACAGCTTCAGAGTTTATTACCTATAACAGAAGAAGTTGGGAAATGGTCTGTACCCTTGTGAATGGGGATGAGGGCTTTTTGGTAATTTATTACAGCCTAAACTGGCATCTCTCCCGCCAGCTCCAGATAGGATGCTGAATTTGATTGCATGTAAATGCAAGACATGTCGTGGTTCTTGCGAATGTAAACAAGCAGGTCTCCTCTGCTCTCTATGAGTGGAAAATGTTAAAAAGGCCTAACATGTGAGAACTCACCTGACGTGGACATTGAACACAACTACAGTATACTTGCTATGTTCGTTGATAAAAAAAGGTAAACATTTATAGTTGCTGAAGCATAAAATATTTTTAATGTAAATTATATTATACTTTAAAATGCTAGTAAATATTAAAATTCATATTTTTCTTACGTCTCTTGTGACTTTTAATTTGGACACGATACATAAAATTGCATTATCTATTTTTACGCTGTACCTTTTGCGTTAGGAGCTAATTAAACTGGGGCTCACATGATGACGTGTTCATTATGTTAAGAAATGAAATCCCGCTTATAAATAATGTTAAATTATCGACCAACAAAAAAACTACATATCTTAATACAGAACAGAAACCATAATTAAATCTAAAACGTTTTTCAAGAGGTACTTTATAAGTTTTTCAGATATAACTAGCAATTCAATTAGATATTGCCGTTTTATATTTGGAAAGTTCAACTTGCGAATAACTCAGAAACCAATGTATATACAAAACAGTTTACTCTACGTTTAAGTTCGGGTTTTTAAATGTACTTCAATTTTTACTTAAACTTTTTTATATTTGTAACAGTTTTCGAAATATAGCCAAAAAAAATGAACATCAGCCAACATTTTACAGTATGGCGGCCATAGTACAGCACACACAAGTGTTTATTTTTATTATGTTGTTACTAGGTACTACTGTTATGCATGTGTCAAGTATTCACTTTAAGGGAATTTTTTCTAGGTAAGGCCCTTTTCTGACTTAATATGACTGGCATGTAAAAAAGTGCGAAATATAATATCTATGCAACAGCTTTAAAACGTAATACACTAATGCGCTGATTAATATTTTACTTTGTAAACATTTACCTTTAATGCGCAACTCTCTGGCCGCTCTCAAAGATAAAGCAAACTCCAGCTTAAATTTCCTACAGTTTTTTTATTTCTTCTCAGATATTTGCGAAAATGGTGTTCAATTGAGGCCTTTAATTATTACGTGACGTCTTTACGTGGTCAGGTTATTTTCGTTCACTTCCTGCAGTATTTTTGTAATGTACATATATTTCTCACATACAGGTCTGTTGGTGACACTCGCTAAAACATCTCGCACTTCGTCAACAGTGGTCAACATGTTGGGAGATGACGGGGCGGCCAGTTCCGTCGCTAACAAAGTTGTTCCTCGTGGTTTGTTCCACGATCCTCAAATACTTGTGCCTCTGCTACACTTCGTCGGTGACCTTGCATCTCCTTTCCTGCGCAGCAACCCGTCAACACTCCACCTCTCTTGGACGTAGATCCTCGTGCTCGTCCCGCAACGGTCCTCCCTGGTGCTTCCTCATCACTAGTAGCTCCCCCGCGTTCCTCGAAGATCTCTGCATTCCCTTCTGTTTTGTTTCACCAGAAAACGCTTTACAGATCCAGGTATCTTAATAGTTAAGTTTGTTACACTAATTTTTACCAAACACTTTTACTCGGAAATAATTTATCGGCGGAATCTAAGCAGGTTATACTTCAGTGGCTCGCAGTCCCCGCTCGATGTACACACAAACTCTTGCGCCTCAGACCGGCCCACATATTACCTGGTATCCACATCGCTGGACAGAGTGCTCCTCTCAAACGATCAAACACACACGACCTCGTATCTTTTACCGGACAGTCTCAATCGACTCTTCCATCCACGCCCATGCACAACAGATTGTGACTTTCAGCAAAAAAACTGGCCCACGCTTTCCTAGGTTATTCTGAATGATTCTACGATGTCCTTCCGCTTGACCAGCCTGGTTATCTCTTGGTCTTCGCTCGGTCAGCACCGACAACGAACAATTCCTTTGTCCAACCTGACCAGTTCATATTAACCTGACCACATTTGCACGACCACTTTGTTCTGCAACCAAACATTTCTTCTATCACGTTTCTGTTTTCCACTAATTAACTTACAAACGTTTCTTACATATATAATACTGGAACTAAACATGACGGACTCGACTTCACAGAAGCACTCAACAAAAGATTGTTTGAGGAAGTAGACTGGGTCAGCCATATACTGAGCGGCACACTCGGTGGTTGTGTCTACATCGATGAATATGTACCTCAAAATGAGGCTGATCCAGTATATTCCTCACCCAATCTTTGAGCGTCACTGGGTAATTTTAATGCCAATCTGAAGTCAATAAGTCCCTAAACACAAACAAAACAGAAAACAATTCCGCTTTAACATGATTAACTGCTGTGGGTTCATTTCGATGTCGAGTCTTCTGCGCCTCGTGTAGGTGCTGCCAGCTGATGTCTTCGGTTCTTTCCCTGTTATGTGAGTTCAGATAAATACCACTCATGGGAGGGGTAGACATATCAAGACACTGATAAGTGCATTGGATCAGGAGCTTGGTATGCTGAGGCCAGCCCCTCTCGTGAAACCCTTCACCCAGACTTGTGAAAGGGAGAAAACCGGTTGCCAACCATTTTCTGAACCTATGCATTTCCCGATGATCTGTCTTCTACTGCTCGTCTTGTGCCTGCTGCTGATTCTGGGTGGTTGACAGCTGAGACACAATGCGGTTGTCCACCAGTTAATGGTAGCTGAAAGTTGTCCTCGATGGTCTAGACGCAGCTTCCGTATGCAAATTGGGCCAGACGATCTTGGGCGGGCGCCGACGATCGGGCATCCCTGAACGTATCACAGAAGAGGAGGGAAGAAATTGTCTACTGTGCAAGAGACTGCGGTATGGGGTAACAGTCTGGTTTATTGTTGCACATGTTAGTAATACCGTGCTGCACTTCTGACCTGCCTCTGTCTCTTTCTCACTCCCGCACTCATGCCAACTGACCTGCATAAGTTGTAGACTACCTGACTCAGGTCACCTCCGAATCTCTCTCGACCTATCCACGCATGAGGACCCCGAATCTGCTGTGCGCCAAGGTATGCAGTTCCACTTAAGCGATTTACTCCATGGCCCAGACTCAAACATGACACGTAATTACGACCATTTACATACGTACTCCTTAAGACTTCTCTTACCAGAAAGATTTTGTTACAGTCCACTTTTCTCTCCAGCTCCCGGGAGACAATGTCAACAGGTAAACTTGCCAAAGACAGATTTCCTAATATTCCAGCTGCAAGAGGTGATATATCAATACTGCTTTGTTGCCCAGTTTACATAGCACTCCCTGGTGGGAAGGACACTGAGATAATAATGAAATCAAGCGGCCCTGCTCTGACTCCAGCCTGCTATCTCAACTGTCCACCGGCTATCATATATCTCCAGTGTACCGCTGTCTTCTTCGCTTTTATCAGGCCGCTTCTTGTCTCATGTTTGCTCAGAGTCGTCACCTCGAGACGAGGAAGTGAGAAGGTGGAACGTTCGAACAACTACTTACCTTATAGCCTGGATAAATGGATGTAACATTTAATACAGCAATGATCTAAAATAATACAATCTTATTAACGTTAAAATATGAACCATCATAAATGTTTTGTGTGGTATTGTTTCTCTATTTATGTAATGTCTGATAACTTTAAGACGAAGAAATTAATTCCGCAGATATAAGAGTTAGTAAAACGGTTAAAATAAAGAATTTTACAACCCAAAATTGTGAAGAAAGATTATTTTTAATTCATGCACATAATTTTGTGTTATAACTAATTGCACTGAGTGTAGGCCAAATGTTTTAACATTACAACGCTTTTACTACCAAAATTTCACGAGAGAGACATATGTAAATAAGTTTGGCTGTAAGACTGTTTAGCAATAGAAGTGATGATTTATTAGAAGAGAATTTGGCAGGTTTATCTAGTAGTACAGAACAGCAATAGGAGGATTTTGTGCTGGAGCTGTGTGTTATTTAAGATAGAGTGAGATACTGACCTCTGGCACGAGGCTTGGTCAGCAGTTTGTGTACGATGTTGTCGTAGACGACCTCCTCTGCAACACCAGAGTCCTTCACCAGTCGCTCCTTCACCGCGATGCAGATGTTGTGTCTCCCTAGCAGCGCCTCCAGCTCCTCGAAGGCCTGCACACACAACAACGTAGTATTATATACACTTCGTTAACCACACCAAACAAACTTCCTATACTTCACTTATTACTCCGCATTCTAATCCCCACACTTACACATGTGTACATTGTACACGTCTATCACTATGCTTACATCTTTGCTTTACATTCCACACTCAGCACCTCACTCAAAGTTCAGTTAATTAGTTCCCCTAAGGAAAGAAACAAGACGCATGAGCTACTCTGTAAATGCAAAATTTAAGAACATTAATTTGAGTTCCGCAAATTAACGCTAGATGTACGATATGGTTCAATGTTCCATATACAGACGAAACAGGAGATGGTTTTCAGATGCAAGTGTTTAGTATAGGGAAGTAGCTTTAGAGTAGAGAGATGGCCAAGTGCATTACAAATAGGTTGCAACCTCTGAATACGATGACACGAGGCATGCATTGAGCAACAGCTACGTGAAAAGAGTACTTCTAAAATAAAAATGTACACCCTAACGGAAATCCGCCACTTAACTACATACTGAAATCTGGAGTGATTTCAGTACAACATAAAATAACCTCCCAAAAATTAATGGAAGTTATTGACTCAGACACAGTATGGGACGTTTAACCCTACTTCAGTTTGTAAAGAGAGCAAATGTTGAATACCGTTATTATAAAATCTTGATAACAAAAATGTACATTTGACTGTTTTCTTAAAGTGTAAAAGAAAAAAAACACTACAATTGATGAATGGGAAACACTTCCATACCTACTTTCTTAACACTCCTATACATCGGTATGACAAGTTCACAAAATTGTTGTTTACAGTGTAGGAATCAGTCCAACCACTTGACTCAGTAGAGCCGACCACCCATCCCCCCACCCCCCCTAGTCCGCGGTTGGTTTAATGGCCAACTTTGGTGCGAGGGGTTCTGGGTTAGATTCCCAGGTCTGGCAGGGTGTGTATTCGTGGTTGCCCTAACTGTCTCAAAAATTGTCTCTATGAAATAGTCTCACGAATGTTACTTGCTGTAACTCAAATAAGTCACATAAAAGGGGGAAATGTTTGGTTCTGTGGCGATGCGAAGCTACCACCTCGCCGCTGCATCTAACATTTTATAAAAGAGAGAGAGAGAGAGCTCCTGTCTGCTGAGTCAAGGGTACCAGGTTAGATTCCCGGCCGTGGAGGTCAGTATATACAATTGTCTGTTGGTTCAAAGACTTGTACCTTCATACTCATACTGCGGAAGACATCGGCGAACCACCCAGATTCATCTCGCCCAGCCGACCTCTGGAGGCATCGTGGTTGTCATCACCCGGCGCCCTCCGTGGTTCAAAGCCTGCCTTCGGGCAGAACCACCATAATTAGTGTATGCTTAGTGGTGTACTTCTTCGTCGCCCCAGTCAGTAATGTGATATGCATTCCACATATCCATATTCTATTCAGTGAAGTGCATGCAGTTAAATACGTTGTATGGTTAAAGTATATGTATCGGTAAATCAATGAAAGCTTTACATTCTCCCTAATGCAGTTTAATCGATCTTAGGTTCAGTAGCATTGTTCCGTACGCAAAATTAACAATTATCATGACCCCATTTCTCTTTAGTAGCTCACACAATGCAAACAATTCCCAAAAACAAGCTTGTAGAGATTGAAATGTGTTTACAGCCAGTTTATTATGTGAAACATGCTTGCATTGGGCAGACGCACGGTCTATGATGGTAGAGGTCTTGACACTGAGGAATAAAATGTGACTCCTTCTTGTCACCGAGCGCTAGTAGTAATTTACTGGAAGATTTGTCTTGTTTTTGTATTTGGCTTAGCTTAAAATGTGAAGTTGTTAAGGAATTGCGTGTATTATATCGAAGAAAAAATGGGAACGTAATTTTGTATTAGAACACATTGTTTACAACAATAAAATTTAATTTTTCAATCTTATACATGTAGATGCACATTGCAACGACTCTAAAATTTTGTAGGACACGAAATATAGTTTTTGTTCGAATATGTTGACTAAAACAATAATACACAATATATTTCTTCAGACTACTTTTATAAACAGTTCCATACATGCCAATGCATTTATGGACATGGAACATGTATATACTATATCAGCTTACCTTATTAACATTATTTTATGTAAATATTTGCAAAAATGTTAAAACGCGAGATGCAAACAAGACAAATCTTCCACCAAATGACTACTAGCGCTCGGCGACATGAAGGGGTCACTTTCTCTTGCTGGAGAACATACGCAGTGTCAAGACCTCTTCCTCTTAGACCGTGGGCAGACGTAAAGGGCATTGTTATAAGGTAGTGAGTTTTAACGGGTTGCTTTAGTTTTCGTCAATCTAGACTCTTCAGTATTGTGTAGAAGTGTACATTGCGAGCGAGTTGCGCTACATGCAAAGGTCACGAATAAACGTGGTGTAATTTTTAAAACCCAGTTTCTTATATTGTACTGTGAAGGCTTCTCAAGAATAAGAATGGTTTCTCCAGGTAGATGTAAATTGTAGATTCTACCAGTCTACCCAATGCCATGCTCACAGATTTCAGCTGATGAGATATTGGAGGAATAAGGTACAATTGTATTCGTACTGAACTAATAACGTCTCAAGAATCACTTTCACTGTCGAGTAGACTCTTATCATTCCGTCGCTGAGCCATACAAATATTATATAGCATCGTTCTCACAAGAACTGCAGACGAGGTTGATGAACGATCACTGGAACTCTTCTGATTCTTCTTTACAGTGTGGCCCTCAGTGAACTATTTCGACTTATTGAATATTGAAGTTCGTATAAGGTCTAGACGTAATTTCGAAATCGAAACTTGTGAGGTAATTCAGAGAAGTCCCAATCTTAAAAAAAAAATATCCCACGTTTGGGTTGTAATTTATTTATCATATTTTCACCTAAATCAAAGTACAGTAATGTTTTTCTTAAGCTACATAAACTTGTCTATTGCGTGTGAAAATAAAAACGTAAATTAACCTTACTTTTCAACTGTGTTTATCCTTCGAAATATTGTTTAGTATAAACCACTTTACATTCTTAAATTAAGTTTCAAACTCTTTAGATTTTTTGTCAGGAGTGTGAAGACGAGTGAAAGACACAGTTCACTATGAGTAGCAAATGCTGAGAGAGGAATACTTGAAAATCGACACACGACTTACGAGTGCGTGGTAGATAAATAAACGCTGGAAACATCAATTGATTCCTACGCTTTTTTCGAAGCCAATGTGGATAAAACACTCAATGACAATCCTAGCTAATGGTATTTGCCAACTTTAACACTGGAAAATATTTAGCTTTAAACGTTGGCTGAAACTATTGTCTAGGATTGCTATTGTTTGATTTTCACATATTGGCTTCAAGAAACCTACAGTTATGGGTTAATGCTTTTAGCGTTGGATTACGTACCACGCCCTCTTAAGGTCTGCGAGATTCGCAATGTGCGTTGACGTAACAGCAAATCGCAGTATGCGACGTCTGGTATCAACGCGTTAAGTTCGCCGATTTGTCAGTCAAGAAGAAAAAAAAAGGGGGGGGGCAGCAATAGTGTACTGGTCGCATCCCTCCAACCAAGACGATTCTGGTTCGATGACTGGTTATAGGGTAATTCCCAGAATTTATGTGAGATACTCTTGTGTGATTATACCAAAGGTAAACAGAGATATCACTGACAGCTGCAGTTTCCTCTGTATTTTCATTTGCGACGAGCTCCAGAATCACCTCAGTCCCCCTCATGTATGTGTAGTCGTACTGCGGAGACTGCTATGTAGGCCTACTGCTGTCGACAAACTGGCAACGTTGCACTTTTGTGCTTGTAACAGCTATTACGTGCATACGTGCCAAGAGAGCAGGTCAAGTGAGTGAGAAATGTTTCACGAACTGCGCCGGTCATTATTTCAACACAGATTGCGAACCTCACGTAATACAATTTGTGGATCAATTTACGGGTATTTCCCAGCCTCAGAGACCTTTAGTGTTTTAAATAATTTTACTCGTTTGCACTTACCCTATACAACTTGACGTTGTTCATTGAAGGTTATTTGGGGATATCTGTATATGTGGATTTAATAAACATTGCCACGAACTGCAAGGGCATTATTTTGCTGTAGAGTATACTGATAACATTGCGGTATTAATATTCGGATGGTTAGACGGCCCTTACCCTACCATTTCAGAGCATAAAACCTTTTGTTAACACTAGTAGATGGGAAAGTGCTGAGTGCACTGAATGATACCAGTACTCTTCAGTGTCCCACTTGTAAGAATACAGCAGTAATGTTGTTCGAAAGCATATACTGTACCTACAGTTAAGGACACGACTAAAGCCGAAGAACTTGCTGACTTCTACAAAGTTATATGATCCTGTATACGTTTATACAAAGGCCAGACAGGAGGAAGAGTTTCAAACAGTAGAATGGAAATTTTCCGAGACTTCAAGCAATAATATTAACTCATCATCAAACACAATGTCAACATTGAAAAGTTTGAAACGATAACAAAAATTAGTTATTAAAGGGGAAAATAGCTACAGAAGGAATAGAGATATGTATACGAGTACAAAATACAAAATACAACTAAAATATTACGATAGTTAAGTATAACATGATTCCTCTGATTGGAATAATACCAGTCAACCAGAAAAGGCCTCCCCTGATTAGCCAACACTACAGCCAATTATAAGTGTTTTGCTATGACTGGCCGTTTTATAACTAATCAAAGGAGATCTCACGGACACATGGACTCACGAAGCTTGCACGTTTTGCTGGACCTCACAGAATGTCCGTAGCGATGCGAGACAAAAAGTTGGAACTCACTTCACTTCACTGCGGCTGAACCTCGAAAACCAAGTCTACTTACGCCTTTTTGCCCCCTCCAAAGTTCACCACCCACAGAATATAGTTCAGTGAAGAATAGTCCCTTATCATGGTTAAATAATCTTCTCACTCAAGGATGTCATATTTGAGCATAGAAACATTTTTTAGTATCAAATCAAAAGAAGAATGATTTATTGCAGTGAATTTTCAATCCATCCCGCTGTGCAGCGACTTGGTTTCCATCCCAAAAGTGCAGCCGTGGCAAACGTTGCCGATGCCTGCACATGTAGGGAGGATTATATTAACCATAGATCATGGTCACGTAAATGCTTTGGTATAGGAAACTCTTTTCACTGATAGCCAGCATGCAGGATTATTATTTCACTTAATGTACTCAATAAAATTACTTTAGGGTTTTACCGATTTCGCGAGTTATTTAGCGCAGGAAACGTCCGATGAGAAGCTATAAAATGTGCTAAGTGTTAAATTGTTTACCCTTTCCACAGCCAGTTAATGCAGTAGACAACAATATTGAAAGTAATGGTCACGCGTACTGTGATAACGAGAACAATCCAAAACTTGAAACTAAAATTGTTGGCTATTGAGGGAAAAAAAAGACGATAATCTAAAATATTATCATCACAATGAATAATGCTACGGTGGTCGACGGGTCAGACCCCTCGCCTCCCACCAATGTGATCCGGGTTCGATTCCCGGCGAGGTCGGTCCCCAGATTTCGCATGTGTGAATCATGTAGGACAGTGCCGTTGGTCAGCGGGTTTTCTCGAGATCTCCCGTTTCCCCCGCCCTTCCATTACTGCGGCCCCACCATACTCACCTCATGTCAGCCCTCACAGCTCACAGCGCTAAAGACCACGAGGTTAAGTGCTGACCAAAATCTCTCACTCACTCAATCGCAATGAAGGATAATTAAATTTACTGTCGACAGGGAGAAACATAAATTGAGACATTATCTAAAAGCTGCTATAGTTTTAAAATAATCTACATTTATTACTGATTACCTATAATCACCTCAATCATGCCCGAGATTAAAAGAAGAAAATAAGGCTTTGCGAACGGTATCTAAAAAACTTACACTCTTAAGTACTGGTACAAATTAACTAAAAAAAATGAATTGAAACTATGAAATTATAACATTTCAGCGAAATTGATTTAATACTTCAAACAATGACATGACAATCATATTTAACCGAATTGTGATATTTTTAAATCTGATTATTTATATACTAGTAGTATATATTTGTGCATAATGAATTGTGAAAATATAAAACGTGTTTATGTATCCTGGGAAAGCACGCTTAATGCTGGAATCACAGTTGCATGACCGACGCAGTGTTACGGGCGCTATGCGACTTTACGAAGTTCTTGTTACTGCGAACACTACAGTAGGATGTCTGCCACTCGACACATACTTTTAAAAATGTAATAAGTATGAATGGTTATTTGTCACTGCATACTTACATATTAAGCTCTTGTACGACAGTCGCTGAAGTTAACAATATAATTTTTCTTTGTATTAGTAACTTATTTTATGTCCTCTGGCGTTCCTATGTGCGAAAAATAATTAGAAGGTTATGAATTGCTTATAATAGCAAACAAAAATCTCTTTTGAAATATATAAATACATTTTATATACAACTCACTAGTTTTACCAATATTTGGGCACAAAATTAAACTTCGTTTTTCAGCTCTTTCGAGTTCGTGACACGAATAAAATAGAAATACTTTCTGTTCGGAAATCGGTTCCCGCACGCGATTTTTGTCGCACTTAAGTCATAGTAGTCTCAACTGTGATGCGCAGAAAAGTGGTTTTATTTGCGTCGCAAATATAGCGTAGTGTTCGTCAAGCTATTGTGATTCCAGCGAAAGATGTATTGAGTTGCTTGGTTATAAATGATCAGTACTTCGTTTGTTTTTGTTATGAGGAATGGACAGCACTATTGTTTGTCTGCGAGCTGCTGGTCGGGTACTGCTAAAACAGATCACTGGTTTTCTGCATGGTAACTGTTCAGTGTAGAGGACAACGCCCCCTCCACACTGTGCGAGCTGCATTCAGCCACGCCCTCATCAGTCACAAGCCACATTTATCCTGGCCGTCCGTGCACAATTGTTTCCTCCCACTGCTCTCACCCTTCTGCCCTTGGCTTCACTCTCTTCAGTTTGTCACAAACTTAATTTGTTTGTATTTGCGAAATGTGACATTGGTAATTCTTGTGAACATGCTTCTGAATATTAATGTCCGTGCACTAACCACACGATCACTCAAGAAATGAATTAGTTTTGACCTCATTTAAACCAAAATATCTAGATGCAAAACGCTGTAACTGTGGAAACATACTGATTTTTGCCAAAGTCCGTACAGGATGTGTCCGAGAGTCAATCAAATATAACCTTTAAAAAATTCAGAAATTAGCCTTAATTCAATCTATATTGCTCATAAAATATATCTTTTTAGTTTGGCGTAATTATTGGATACAGAAAGCAAAGTGACTAAACATCAGGTGGTGAATTACTGTCAGCAACGGCAAGCAAAAGGAATCGAATATTGAAGCATTGTTTTGATTATAGCGATTGTCACACATCGTTATTTCATAAGACATTGGTAATTACATATAACTACAATTATATCTAACCACATTTCGTACGCATACAACTTAATTTTTTCAACATTATTATTAATCATATCTAACAACTAAATGCAATTAAATTATCGTTGTTTAGAAGTTTTAGCAAAAAACAAATTATGTAAAATCACTCCGGTTTAAAAGTCGTACTGCTGTTTTTTGAGCTTATTACCAAAACAAAAATTATTGCTTTTTGTAAAGGTTACTCTTCTCGTAAACTTTTGAAAATATTAATAGAATTTTCGAAATATTATTTTAAGACAATTTCCGTAATCCTGTTAGCTAAATTTGTCCCTAAAGAAAAAATCATTTAAAGCTAAAAGTAACTAGAAAAATAACATTTCGAAGAAAGATTATGTTCATTTGGTATTTATTTAAATGAAAATAATAATAAAATAGAAATAACTATTTAAACGCTACTTCAACTAAAACATTAAGATTTGTAAAAAAAATTAGTAAACGAATAGTGCTGTACATTTGATACTATTTAATGCACCTCTGAAGTTATATCCTGGCCTTAGTGAATTATTTACTACAGAATTCTCGTTATCTATATCACGTGTCGCTTTATACACAAAGTGATTATTTGACACTCTTTACGACAATTGATTTATATTTGTGTGAAACAGATTATACCATTTAATATTTGTTTTATATTTTAAAATTACGCCGGGAAATAAATTTAATTAAATCCACATTGGGCTACAAGAATGGCGTGTATTCAAATAACGTGCACATGGGAAATACATATATGTATTATTCCAGGTGCTTTGGAGTCAAAGTGGTAATGCTCTTAATGTTCCTTTTTGTCTGCCATCATGTTGTGATTTAAAATACCTAAATAAATTATTTTTGTACTAAAATAAACCGCTGAAATTTTAAATTTAAATTTTAAAAAATTCAAGAATTTTTTTTTTAAGTACACAAAAATATTATTTTTATAGGAGCCTAGAACAGCGTTATTTACTCTAAATTATTTCAGTTTGGTATGTCGATGGGTTTTAGTGGCGTACATAAGAGACTAGTTGACCCGATAAACGTTGTCCTGTCTTAACGATGACTATTGAAATCGAATTGTTATAATTAATGTCAATAAATAAATCTCAAGGGCAGTCGCTAAGTGTTTGTTTTCTTTTTTGTTTGTTTCCTTGAAAATCCATGTTTTTCATATGGCTAGTTTATATGTCGCCTTTTCGTGTGTCGGAATACCAACAAAACTATTTATATACTAAGAATATTGTATATCATAAAGCATTAGAGTAATAAACACATTATTTTTCATTAATTATAAGAATTCGCTTTCAATAGTCATCGTTTAGACAGGAAGCATGTGCCTGTACTAATATCCGGTGACGTATTTTTTCTTTATTTTTAATTTGAATGTTCAGGTTTGGAAAATGGCGCTTTCTACGAATTATTTGTGTTCTAATGTGAGCTGTATGTGGTGATAATTGTTTGTGAGCAAGCGCTTTAATTTGAATATGTATTTTGTTTTGTGAATCTTAATTTAAGAATATAATTGATCGTATTGCCCATGTGCTATGTCCCGGAATGCAGCGATACGAGATCGACAAGACATCGCTTTCCAATTTATGAAGAAGACGCGTGCAATGTTTGTATTGCCAGAATTCGCAATGATAAACTGGAAAGTGAGCAGAAGTTAGATGTTTACAAAACGTTTTTCGTATGTTGCAGACACTTTTTGCTTATATACGTTGTACCGGGCTCGAAGAGGCTATAACATTACTCTGTTCCACCAGTGGATTTTCCAGGTAAGATATTACCGGTTTTATTTATTTAATTAAATGTTTAAGTTTTAAATGTGAACATTTAATATAATTTGGTTAATAGTAGCCTACAGTAGAACCCTAGATCCCCTTATAAAGAAATGTCATGTGCTTGAAAATTAGTCGGGGCCAAACTAATGATTTTAAAGGCATAGTTTATTAATGAAAAATGTTTCAATGGATGTTATAAGTAGTCGTACTCTAAAATTGTAGTTTACTATCTTAGAAATGTTCAATTTTTTATGTCATGTAAAGTTAGGATAGTTTAAGCTAGATAAGGTTAGGTAAAGTGTTTTCTACTATTAAGTTTTCCATTTTTCGATAGATTTAGTAACGTTAGGTTAGGTTTCCTTAACTAAGGTTAAGTAACCCAACCTTACCTAAACTAACGAAAAATGGACAACTTATCGGTAAAATAATCGAAACTAACCAAAACTAACCTAAAACAACCTAAACTAACATAACCTAACCAATGTAATCTAACGCAACGAAAAATGGAAATTTTCGAAGTTTGAAAACTAATTTTTTACGTACTACTTTTAACATGTTTAGAATAATTTTCATTACAAACTATGCCTTTAAAGTCATTAGTTTGAACGGTACATGATGAGTAGTGATTAATAATATTTACCGTTACATGAAATGTTGGATTTCTGGCAACAATGAGAAGTAAGGCCTACGAATGCATACAGTTCATAATGCTGGAGTAAAAGATATAAAGTTATACTGTGGAACTTGTTCTCTAAAGTAATTAAATGTGAAACGTGTGAAATACTTTATGTGATTATCAGTAATTTTTTGGGACATTGACTGTTGCACGTAGGCTAGTAACGGTAATGTAAAATAGTTTGTTGTGTTGGTTTCCAGCTGTTCCTTCAACCAGTGATACTGAAATGTGCATTGCAGATGGAAATAGAATCAACATTGTTGATAAATGTCTTGTGCAGGAGCCCGTACAGTCTGTTCAATCACATGCTACTGGGCTATCGGTACCATCTGGCAATTAATTTAAATCAGGTAACTGAATTATTATGAACTGTATTTTATATATATTTCATTTGTCCTACAAAATATGTGTATGTCAAAAAATTTTACCACTGATGCACTTGTCTACATACAGATATTTAGTTAATTTAGAAAACACTGGCACACTGGTTAGGTGTTTACATGCCTCTATGTACAAAACAGTCAACTGGCAAAATGCATTTTTTCTGGGAAAAAGAATTTTTGGTGTGCAAGGTATGGGACGAATTCACGTGTTTCAATTTTTCCCAACATATTGCATTAAAATCCACCTTCTTTTAAGTTAAAATTTTACAGTTTTTACATATTCAGTGTATACCACAATATTTTGCTACAACATAATGTGCAGTTTGTTTCAACATACACACACACTTTCTATGTATGCCTGCACATATTTCATACACAGTTAAAACAACAAGAAGTGCCAGATTCAATAGGTGTTTATAAATACGTAGTAACCAGCTGGGGTAAAAAGTATATTATATCAGTGTAGTGACCAGGTTTTGTCGATCACCAGGTAATTAACACATGCACGCAATTCAGGGTTTTAAGTTGGTGGGAATTCAAATTTTATGTTACATTGCTATATTAATTTTTCTTTGACTTGTTATACGTCCGTAGCCTATGAGCTATTAAAGGGTCACTTAAAGCCACAATACGAAGTGAAATCCTTGAACAAGCAAACTTGAGGTTTAGTGAATTTTAAGGTAATCTTTTTTTGGTTTATATCTTCATGTGTACATTCCATTGAATATTTTTGTAACCTTTGCATGTTATTTGTGAGTGTGGCAGTGGCACGTACTGTGAAAGAGTTACTGTGTTTACAGATGATCCACGTACTAGTGATACTGAGATGTGCATAGCTGATGTAAATGGAATCTGAATTGGGGAAGATAATTGAAGTCGAAAGGACCTTACACAACTTGATAAAAGTCTTGTATAGGAGCCTGTAAAGTCAGTTCCGTAACATGATGCTGTGTCATCTACACCATCTAGCCATTCATTTACGACAGGTAACTGCATTATTACGAACTGTACGTAATTCACTCCTATCTGCGTTATAGCCAAATATCACCAAATCGTTGCGCCATGCCAGCAGCTAAAAATCTCTCAATGTGTTCTTCATGCTCCACAGAAGACAATGTTACGTACAGAGAGAGATGTAGAAAAATAAGTGACGACTACTAAAATCACTGACATGATGATTTACTTAAAAAATAATTCCACGTAAAATTACAATGTAATGTAAACTTCCCCTGTTTCTGTAACCACTTGCAAATATAAAGCCATGATAACCGGTAGCAAATTAAAAAAATTTCGGTGTAAACTTAGCAGATAAATCATATGGTAAATGAAACGCTTTTCGAGAAATTGAGTGATTGGTAAAATTTCATTTTTAAGCTCTCCTGGACTTGTCACTGCATGGAAAATCTCTGCAAGCATGTCGAATAATCACATTACACAATACTTTACTTTATATAAATAATGTGTTGGAAAGATGAAGTGTAATATTATTTATGAGACATAAAACACATTTTGCAACAATGTGTCTCAACGTATTAGTGCATTGACCAAAGCTGTTTCTGTTAAGAACATTCTGTTTATTGGTAACATAACATGCCTTGAATTAATTTTATGTTTACTTTTCAGAGATAAGCTTTTTATTTTTGAAAGGTTATTGCGTATTAGGCTACAGTTAAAACGTCATGTCCTCTCACTTTCACAACCATGAATTTTCTAGAACACAATTTAGTCTGTTATACAAATAAAAATTACTCTTCGTCCGTACCTAGGGGTACAAGGTTTTCACTGGACGACAAGATTTTTGATATGTCCCTATACAAGCACAGTAGCGAGGCGTAATCAACCGCGGCTCAATATTTTAAACTATTCAAAATAAAGCAGATTGTACAGAACTTAATTTGAAATACATAGTGCTTACAAGAGAACACTATTACTACAATAAGCAATATTGTAGTAATCAAAACCAGAAAAGTTTATCCATGAATGGTTTAAGAGTGGTGAGTTAGAAGTAATGTAGTCTTAAAGATTTCCTGATTGAAGCTGCAACCAATGTTATTATCAGTAGGCATCTTTTGAACACCGCTTATTATCTTGTTTGCATTATTGTTGTACTTTAACTGCAAATTGTCACTTCTTTGCAGCCACGTTAATCATTACTAATTTTTGCACCTCTGCTTTTACATTTGCTAATATCATAAAATTTATATTTCAAAGGTAAATGTTGCGAAATTTCATTTCCCAATATAACTTGCACATAATAGTCTATGTTATATTCGTAAATTTTACAAGATTCCATGTACAGTACACATCTTGTGGTATAAAGAAGTGAACGTTTGAAACTATGATAGTAGTGTTGCTTTTTAAAATAAGTTCACGTCATTTTGAATAACTTACTCACTTTGGTCCCCCATCTAACTTTAATAATAAAAAAGTTTCTCATTGACCAAATTTCTAAAGATTTTTTTTTAAGGAAACATGTCTGGTCAGAAAAAAAGTACACAGCAAAAAGTTAAAAAATTTATTCTACTAATTATTTTCGTCAATATATTAAGTATATTTAATTATTCACCGTAAAATTCTGAACACCATTTTACTATTGTTCCTTCTGTTATGATGCATTACTAGAGCCACGATTTTATGGCGAAAAGATTTTTGCAGCATTTGGTTTCGATGCGTGATGTGCACACCTGCAGCTCTGATACATAGTCTGTGGTTGGATAATTTTACTCACACTTGCTTTGGCAAATTACAGACGTACAGACTCATAATAATCTTATTCTGATTGGTGCAGTCAAATGAGAAACGTGTATGAACAAAGACACGCTGCCAATAACCTCGAAACAGAACTGCTGATGTGCACGTGAGTCACTGAAACAAAGTGGGGCAAAAATCTTTTCGTGACAAAATCGTGGCCCTATGAATTACATATTTAAGAATGTATAAAAACAGTACCAAGCTCAATATTTTGGTTTAGAATTTTTTCAACCTGTTAGAATAGTCTAGATAATGAAATAAATACACCTGAAGCACATTTTAGTGGTATACAGTATGCAAACACTTTAAGATCAAAGTTACGACATGAACATTCTGGGTTTATTTATGGCAACAGCTCACGCTGAAGTGAAGAAAGTGTTCATGGCAGTTATCGCGTATTGGAAAAAGAGACTCCATACTGCAATCTGAGCATGATAAACTCTATAGTGTCTAGTTTTTTTATTTTCAGAAGTTTTATTATTAACTTTCGAACTAAGAAGAAACTTCAGTACTGGGGGCTAATAATTTTTCCTGAAATTAGTTTCAAACAGAATAGCTTTCATTACCTATATTCATAGGCATGTGCAGACATTATGTTAAGTTTAGGTAGAGTTCAGATAATGCATCTGAGCTAATGGCGGATCCAGAAAATGTTATATTTCTACCACATTTGATTGTCAAATAAGATCTTTGTTTCAAATAGAATCACCATTTTCACCTTAGAAATTTATATCTTTACTCGAAGGGCCTCTCCAAAACTAGACAGAACCTAGGCCTACTTGGCTCTACCTGTGTACATACCTATGGTTTCTTGCATTTTCGTAGGCAAAGTATTTGAACCTAAAATCTAATATGTCAAGACCCGCAAAAAAAAAAACCCTCAAAATTATTGCTAACTCATAAAGTTTAATGGTGCTAACATTGTAAGATAATTGTACATAATTTATTTACCTATGTACTGCACTACCTGCTGGGCATGTTGTTAATTTTTATCGGCAACGGCCCACTGTCGCCAATACACGAGTTCAGAGCACCCGTGATTGGCTGATACTCTGGCGGTTGGCAGGGCTCATTTTATGTTATAAGGGCCCGGTAGTTTTCGCGAAAAAATTTTTGCAGCACTTTGTTTCAATGCCTTACGTGCGCGCCTGCATCTTTGCTTTGTCGTCAGTGATTGGATGCCTTAACATACAACATCTGGAGGTTGAACCCGCAAATTATCTACGTGTTGTGTTACAGTTATCTGTGTACTGGTTGACAAAGTCAAATGAATAATAACTTTTCACAAAAACACTCTGCCAAAAACCATGAAGTTCAGCTGCAGGTGTGCACGTAATTCACTGAAACAAAGTAGGGCACAAATTTTTTCGCGAAAACTACCGGGCCTTAGATATCATCATTTGTAATGTATTCGGCGAGTACCTTCAGTTTGAGTGAACTTCCTATACTAACGCGGGTGGCGGCTAACCATTGCCTATCCTACTACGTAATAACGTGTTAGCCAATAAGAGCGCGTTTTCATTGTATATTCACAGTTACGTTTGAAAATACCGCATATTCAAAGCTAAATAACAGGTCAATGTTAGAGTGCGTACGATAGTACCTAGCGTGGTTGCACTGTAACTGACGACGACAAAACTTAGATAGGGCTTATCAATTGTGCGTGCTACAAATAATTTGCTAGGGATAAAATTCAAAAATATCATTATAACATATTGTAACTAATTTATTTCAAATTGTAATGAATCAAATAATTTATTACACTTAGAGATTATAGTACCAAAATGTTATTGTCATCCGTCAATTAATGTAGTGTTGAAAGCGTTAGCAATTTTTAGTTGGAAATAACAGCGATAGACACATTTGCACAATTTGTAACATCCCATGAAATCAACATATTTTAGTATGTCCTATGAACTTAAAATATTTTCAGCAGCATTTTTATTGAGTTTAACACTTTGTAAAGCTGTTAATATTTTATGGTATTAAATGCCAGCTCATGTCTGTGTTGATCTCCTCTAATGGTGTAACCGATCCTAAAGACATTTCCATAACTTATTTATTGTGCAGCTACATTTCTAATTTTTGAATCAATTAACATCTGAAATAATAATCCCCATACAGTGCAAAATATTTATCTTTAATATGTTACAAATTATTGTTTAATATTTAAAAGTGTACGTCCCATATCTCATAACCACCAAGAATACAAATAATAAATTTGTACTTTATATGTACATTTTATTATTTTGTCCCTACCATAGTAAGGACACTGACGTTTAAATTTAGAAGGCATTGTTTTTGTTGCCGCTTCAAGGTTCGTGTATGTAACATTATTCATGTGGATACTTTTGTACCCTAGTAACAAAATTGGTCGAGCACTTGTTTGGGCGTTGTGTAATTTCGGTAACATACTGGGTAAATTAAATGGTTCCTGTAGATCGTTTATGTACATTACAGAAATAAATGTTGTAATTCTAAATTAAAAAATAATTATGCGTGTTTAGTGACATGCTAATATTAATACTATAGCTTGTGCTTGTGTTTTCAGATGATCTTTGTCGGTGTGTTGTACCTCACATATGTTTAATCATCATTCCTTTTTAGTTTTATGGCCTGTAAATTTTTTTTTGGTTTCTTGCATTTGCATTGTATTTGTATGACGAACATAACATTCCCAACCTTGTGGCAGTTATGTGGCTTGATGTGTATTTTACAACAATAAATGCTGATTAAAGAACAACATTTAAGAAGCCATTTTATTTAGTTCCCGTGCATTAATTTGTGGGTTTGAAGATGTATCAATGCACCTTGTTTCTTGTTGGCAATATAATTAACCAGGTGTGGTGTTAGGAGTGTGGGATTATTGGGTATGGTAGGTAACTTACTGCATGTTACGTGATATGATGTGTTCACAATTCTAAAGCTAATTCAAAAATTTAATTTCATCAAGTCATAAAAAATAACTTTTAATTGAATAGCAGTTTGTACCAGAACCCAGTTATTTTATGGTGTGAGCATTGGTAATGTGTAAAACTCATAGAGATTTCTAATATTCAATAACCTCTGTTAAAAACACACAAATTAACTTACATGTGCATGCATTTATATGCTTACGTATAGAAATATGTATTTATAAGTATATTCATGTAACTGTACAAATGCTTAAGAATATTAACACAATTTTTATGTAGGTCTTAAGGGGTGTGGCTAGGTAAGATGTCGAGCGGACGACTGGAATACTCAACTGTCAATAACGTTTGAACTACCCATCAAAGTTCGATGAGATTTTTTCGAGCATATTTTTATCAGCGGAAATTAATTTATATAGCACTATGCGGTAGTATACTTTAATTTCGAGTGAAAAATTAAAAACTGTTTTTAGAAAAATAAGGGCTTGAAACCACAAAATCTACAAAAATGGAAAACTGACCTTTTAACAATTATTAAATGTTAATATCAAGGCCTCAAAATAACGGAATTATAAATATACTCGCGTCTTGATTTGAAAATAATTTTACTACTCGAAAATCTCTGGCCGAGAAGTAAATCCTTGCGCGAGTGGTTTACGGATGTTAAAATTATTTTCAAATGAAAAAGCGAGTATTTTTGAAATTCTGTTTTTAAATAGGCCTTAATATTATCATATTGTAAATTTAAAAAAAAATACAGTTTTCCGTTTTTGTAGATTTTGTGGTTTCAATACTATTTTAAATTTTTACTAGAATTTAAAGCATACTACCGCATAGTGATATATAAATAAATGCCCGCCGATAAAAATATGCTCGAAAAAAATCTCAACGAACTTTGACGAGTAGTTCAAATGTTATTGATGACTGAGTATTCCAGTCCGCTCGATATCGTACCTTTTCATACCCCTTAAATATAATAGTATATGGTCCACTTTCGCATTGAAACTTTTAAATTTTTCCGCAATTGGTGTTAAAGTTCTGTCAGCAGCCACTCAGCGCTGCTAACAGAGTATTTGAAGCTGTGCAGAGAGTGGCCTTTCTATGTCTACTTTCTCTTTTCTATGATGTAGACTTCGATGCAGAGAAGAAATAAAGTTGAAGCCACGGCCGTAGAAGAACAGGTCTGGACACTCGCATGGATATTTGACCCCTTTGTTGTTTGGCTGTAGTTCACCAAGTTACCGAGAATGTCGTGTTTTATTGGCGCTGATATAAGGGCGGTCGGACTAAACTCCGCCCACTTCCTTTCCGTTAAGATAAACAATTTATCAAAACGTATTTTTTATCAATTTATGAAATACTTTCTTCGTTCACAAATTTAAGAAAAAGCTCCAGCAATCTTTATTTACTTTATAAATTTAACAATGAATAAAAAAATGTGAGCGGAGTTTGAGTCCGACCGCCCTAACTGAAGCGCCAATAAAAAAAAATATTCTCGGTAACTTGACGAACTACAACCAAACAACAAGGAGGTCAAGAAAAAGACATTGGTAGATAGGCGAGTGTCCAGACCTGTTCTTCTACGACCGTGATTGAAGCCGTAGATTTTGTAACTAACCAAAGACAATGAACTGAAAATCGCAGATTTTTAAAAAAATTGCTAGCTTATATGAAATTAACAAGCTATTGTCGGTAAATACCCAGTCATTAAGAATTTTAGCTTTATAACTGTGTACGTCACATTGTTCTACAGCAGAAAAATACTTGGATACTGTCACTTCTCTACATGCATGCATCACAAATGTGACTTGAATGGAAAGCGGAGTGACATAATATGTTCCCGTCATAGTTCTACTTTTGGTGCTTCTCGTATTTCTGACCTATGGTCCATGTCAGATAAGAAGAGCTGTAGACGCTTGCAAAGTTTGAGGAAATATTTACATTTATTGTAATATTTAGGAGACCGTTGACATGACAGAAACAAAGTTTGCTTGCAAAGTAGTTGTACCGAAAACCAAATAGTAACGTTAACGACATTTTACATACCTTAGTCATTTTGAAATACGGTGGTACCACCCAGATTTATTTATTTATTTTAGGAAAAATGTGAAACTAAAATTTTGCTATTTACGACGATACATAATAAAATGACAGGCAAATATTGAAAAATAAATGTTTATTCTAAAGTATGGCTACTTCTTGATCTTTAACTTTAATCTTTAAATAATTAATTTCACCGAAAATCGAAAGTATGCAACCAGGATTGAAATATAAATATTTTCAGCACTGTCTGTAAGTTCTAAAAACTTTTAAAGTGATGTACGGATTATTTGTATTAAAGTATTCATCACGAAATAATCATTTAACAACGAAGGCCTTTAAAATCTAGATTGCTAGAACACTATTCCAAAATAAATAAAATTTATGCTATCAGAGTACAATGGAATAATTAATTATGTCTGCGTTTTTGTGTATGAGCAACATTATAAATGTATATATATATTTTGGAAAATTACAACTTCAACTACTCAAGTAATCATAGTAATTTTTCCAACATTCTTTGAATAATATGAATTAACTTTTCCGTTATTAAAACATAAAAAAGATTCCCCGTTGATATCGTGGCATATTAATTACGTCTTTTATTAGGTCCGTAAAATTAAAATTACGGTTTTTCCGATTTTTTTTTGTTTCCGACTAAGAAGCTGGTAGTAAACCAGTTCTATGATATTAAATTATGAAAATCATATTAGGAGCTAAAATTTATAACGCTTAATCACGTATCAGAATATGGTTTTTGAAGTAATGTTACTATACCCTGCAATGTCTATGACAGGAAACTTCGAAATAAGAGATTCCTTTCTAGTGAGACAGAAACTAGAAGCCTTATCAGACTCCAACCGCTTCAACTTAAACATAAACAACCAAGAAGGTCTTCTTGAAAAGACTTCTCTTTCAATTACACTTCAGACACAACATTTAATGAGCGAGCTTGTACCTAGCAGGCTACAGACGAACTTCGAGAGCTACTTTCAAGTTAATGCGTAATTGGTTCCGCCCGGGATGTTTGCACAAAAACAAAGCGAAATAAGGAGTTTCAAGAAATATAGTTTCACTGTAGATAGTGCTAATAACACGACGCTAAGTAAAGAAGTTGATGGTTTGGAATGGAGGAACTGAAAGAAAATATGTGTCATTATGTGTGTGTATTCGGTCTTCAATTTATTTTAAACCGTAGTGTTGTAGGTTTAAGTAAATAAATAAAGAAATAAATACACAGTTTAGCTTCTATTCATTTTGACGTAATGTTATGGATCTTTCATTACTTGTGTTCGTATCCATTAATGTGCTTACAAACAAAGATATATTAATGATACATGAAATGGTTTGCTGTCAATGGGTACAGATCTGAAACGCTTCAAAAATGCCGAATGGTAACACAGGGCAAAAGGCCTGTACACCCGCGGCAATTTTCCTAGGGGATTCTGTAGTCGACATATCGGTCGCCACATGCAGTACGTGAACTGCGGTAGTATTTATTGCCTATTGTTCGCACCAAGAAAGCACAAGCATTAGAAATTTACACTTAGTACTTAAGTTCATATTTTAAAAATTAAAATTACTTTCTATACAGTTATAACCAATTTATAACAAAATTTTAATTGTAAGGAGTTCCTGTGTTTCGAAGTACAAAATTTATATTTTCTTTTTTAATAATGGTAAATCATCTGATATTTCCAGCAAAATACTCCTAAATTATTAGATAATGTAGACATGAACATGTATTCAACAGGTAACGTATACGTAAATTTTAACAAAGTAACAAACGCATGGAATATTGTTAAGATAATTTGTATCTCAGAATAAACCAAATGTTTCTAAAACGTAAGTGGGGAATCACTTTTATGTCAGATATAAAAAACTGACGTGAACGTTACTTCATTTTCTTAAAGAACGTGGCATGATGAAAATAGTATTATTACCCTTAATCATCAGGTTTCACAATCGGAACAAAAAGCAAAACATAGTTTATAAAGTTTTCTTGTATGCGAAAAAACATATGTTCAACCCTCCAACGTTACTATAGGTCCATTAATATAATATAGAAATGTATTTTAACATTAGAAATTGAAGGGTCTGATGCCATAGTGAACCAAGTATATTATTTCTTCCTAAAACGGGATGTTGTTTTTTTTTATCCCAAATTAGACGTATATATGACTAAATAAACACGATCAAAGAATTTAATAAGAATTTTATGTTGATCGATACCGAATTTCATGGTTCATGTTTCAATTTTAAACTATATTTTCAAGCATTTAAGAAAAAAAGCATCAGACAATCCAATTCATTCCCTTTTTAATATAAGCTGACAACAAGAGTCATGCATGAAATGAGAGTATCTCAATATGTAACCGCACCTCTGGTTTTACTGGCCGAATGTCTGTCCAACTCGGCAGTTAGGTTAGCGGGGCTGAGGTTACATCTACAACTGGCTGGAGAGACAAATGTTAAGAGATTGATACCAGGAAAGTTTCTGCCGCTTGAGCGCTGATATCGGTAAGAGGTACAAGCTGACCAATCATAGAGATTTCGTCAATTTTAAGTTACTTGAAGTTAATAATTCGAAAACCAAAATTGGTTTGTTTTTCACTTTATGACTAAATAAAATGACTTCAGTTTTTGCCAATACTAGTAAAATTTAGATTTCTATGTTTATTTATTTATTCTTGATTTTATCAGACCAGTTAGCGATTGTAGTGAAAATAGTGGCAGAATTTACCAAACTCTCCCAATGCATAAAATGTTTTCTTTCCAACCTACAGCAGAATTAACATTAACGGGATATTGACTGGTGACGTAATGGAGTCCTACGGGATAAGAATGAAGTGTCGAATCACGAAGTGTTCGCCATGAGAGGATGACTCAAAGGTCAGTGAACCGTTAATTTGCTTCTTATATCGAGGTTAACTGCACCGTTGAGATGTCAGCGTGGGTGAAAGTCAGGACTACTAGACTCGCATCGCAGGGATGTGACCGCCCCTGGTTGTTGTTAATTGAGAGAACAAACGCAAACATTCCCCTAACCATTCCATAAGGAATGCTGGTTGTTTGGTTAAATAAGTTGTACATTTAATTTCTCGTTTAGACCGATGATAAACTGTCCAATTAACTTCTATAGGAGACTGTGGTTTATAATGTATAAAATTTCTAGAATCAGCCTGAACACCCACAAACAATAAACGCAAATGGAATCCCGAAAATAGTCTTATTTTAACGCAAGCCTAACTTGAATATTTTTTAAATCTGTGTTTTAAAATAATTTAAGTAAATTTTACTACAAACTTATTCATCTAAGCAATAAAAATTGTGTTAGAAAACATTTATACGTAAGTAAATAACGGGTTTCGTTATTTTGATAATGTTTCCTAGGTGTTTTAAATAAGTATACAGTTATTTAAAATCTTATACCACCAGTATAATCAGGCTTAAATTTTATTTTAATTGTTGTATGCTGCCTAATGTTTCGTATTTTTAATTCTATTAGGAAACACACGGGTTCTAACAAAAACTCTTAACAATTAGATATGTACGATATTTCTCATTGATAAGCGAATTACCGTTATTAAGATAAGGCCCCCTTAATAATTTAGTGCATTATCTTAGTGTAATATCTTAGGGAATCTAGGTAAAAACTACTATTAAAGCTCCAATATGTCTCTAAACGTGTAACGGTAGTAACATTTGTGACATCTCATTACTTATGTGTGTTTCAAAGTACATCATATTTGTGTAATTTGAATTTTGCCTTGTTCTATCTTTAGTAAATACAGTAGTAAAATATATTTTAACATAAATTAAAATTTTTTACTACACGAATTCCTCTGGTTTTCTAAACAAAAACAAAATAATAAGAGGGATTTTATTCGTAAGTATGAAAAGAAATAACACAAGTCGCAACAAAACTAATCTGTATGGTTTAAATAAAAATGGAAAATATGTTACAGATTTACACTGCTCAGTATCAGGCCACACGCTTGGAAAGTATAGCAACTAAAATTAATTAATCGTTTATTATTAATCCTAGTAACCTAACGAAAGAAAGAACTTAAGATAATAGTAATTCACACTCCGTCACCTATACAAACCGAGACGATTCTGTTCCACCAAACAAGGCACTTCATACTTTTTATATTAAATCAATTATACAATCAGATACAACCTGGATACATCCATCACCAAGTTTTTGGATGTAAAATCTTCACAGTCCTAATTAAATAAAAGCTAAGTTTTCGGCACTGCAACGCTACGACAAAAATATTTTATTAGTAGCCTACACATACATGGCAGCAAAATTCACTACTACGACAAATATCCTACACGCTATGCATGTTTTATGACTTCCAGTACAGACGTCTTGCAGGTAAAAGTAGATGTGCATTTGCTTGGAAAAAATACAGAGACGTCAAACACAAAAGACAGCTTTGCTTTGGAGAGAAAAACGTGACTTCCCACCTAGTGAATGTCACCCTAGAAAACCAGAGATATCCCAAATTAGCATCCAATAACGGCTCGCTTCAGCAGTCACTTTAATACATGAATTTATTAACCTTACAATGCCATTATTTTAAAACCTTAAACGTAATTGCAATAATTTTAAATAAAGCATGCATGTCATTTAGTAATAAATCTGAACACTATTATGTTTTCAGTGATATACACGATACATGGATTCTCCTTACTATATGGCACAAGTATTTGCTATGCTTTTTCAAACGGATAAAATAGGTTGTAATTGTAATGTTTTTAAAGAGATAAACGATTTAAACATATTTCAATACGGTTCCTTGAGTATTTGCTTGTCTGTGGTCGAGCAGTCAACGCCAACAGTTTCGAAAAGTAAAGTGTGCCAGAATATACTTAAACAGAAATAGCGTCAGTCATATGCACAGACAAAATGTACACTACCCAGTTCTGAGATTATAAAAGGCACAGTGGTTTTAAACGTTGCAGCTGTGGCCAACGGTTATTTTCCTACTGTTTTACCACGATAATGAGCACTGCGTTTCGAAAACAGAATTTCAGCATTACCTGAAAATACAACAAAATATACATTAACATATTTTAAATTTTTTTAGGTTTTGCAAACTGGGAGAGATTCTGAGTGGGGAAGCTCTTAATTTTTACATGTGGGAATAGTGTTAGACGCTGTTGTACGGTGGGTATCTCGATATTCTCCTTTACCCTCTACTCTTGTATGCTGTACATTTACAACACACTTACCTCTTGTTCTCCTCACCGGGGCCTTAGATCTCGTTTAAAGTACCCTTAAGCCCAACATTTCCGTCACTAAGGTCGAATGATATAGCACTGCGGCAACCCAGCGAACTTGAGATCAGGAAGACAGATTTATGGCTACGTGCGCCCTGATTTAGGATTGCACCCGTGAATGTTGGCGTTTGCTGTTCACGATAAAGTGAGGCCTGCTTAAATCGTTTTATGAGCTTCTTTACATTCATCTTTACTATTTACAATTCAAAATTATCACAAAACGAATTGCCATTGCAAAAGTTTCCCCCACAATGAAATCTAATAATCTATCACCCTAGTAAAATATAGGTTTTCGATGTTATAATTATTGATAAGTGCCAGTTTAAAGTGAAAATCGTATATTAATCATTATCGTAGGCCATAGACAATTACGCTACCAGATCTTGTTTTTGTTTTATAAACCCGTCTGTAATGACTTTGCTGGCTCCTGACGCCGCCTACCTGAGCGTTAGAGGCTCAAAATCGACGGAGTTGGAAGGGCGACCTTGAAGCGCGCATCATTTGCTGTACCGTCTCAAGTTAGCTCTGCAACTAGCGGCCAAGGTTTTCGCCGATCAATTTTTACTATAGGATTTTAAACAGTAACAATGTAATTTTATTGATGGAATGAAGCGTATTTTACAAAGTTGAAAGCACGTTTCCTGAGTTTCACAAATATACGGTTAGTACAGTTTGAAGTGCGGCAATCTGAAAATTCCATTTGTGGTATATTAGATTGCTTTAAAACTGGGTTTTAATAAGCATGGTGTCTAAATAATGTCATACCGTCCTTCTTCGACGTATGTTTTCTTTTCCTACATTGACACAATGGGCATATTTGTAAAAGTTTCGTAAACATACGTGTTATCCTATACATTACACATATGAGGCAGGCAGTGCCATTAATTAACGCGTCTTGCTGTCTGCACGCTAGCTCTAAGTCACTGGCGTGCATGTCGAAAGTTAGGACATGTTCTGTGGTACTGTGGCAAACAAGACATGTTAAACGGAAAAATAATACACGCTAGGTACTCGGAGCTGACACGTGGAAAGTACGTTACATAACCTCAATCCCTCACATCGTAGTGGGTTAGGCGCAGGTTTGTGGTACGAAAGGACCTGGTTGTTGTGTTGTCCCTTCAACTCACGTCACACTGATCAGCTCTTACGATCTTGGTGTCAAAGGTAGTGAAACCCTCTCGCCACACCTCAATTCCTCAGCCAGTACAATCAAGAGTCCAGCACTATCATTTATGTTCTTCTCTACAGTCACTCACTAGTCAATTACAACAAGAAAACACACTGGAAAGAGCCCTGATGCAACTATAACTGACTCGTCAACTTTATTAATAGTGGCAACGGCGCAGTAAAAATCCTTGCTGCCATAGTTGAACTCCGTGTAAAGGATGGACACGTACTCCCCACGGAAGTGACGCACTGTCTCCAACTTCACTTTTATCTGGAAGTGGTCGCTGGGAATCAAGCGCAAGAAATTCTGTTAAGTCTAAGGTGCGATAACTACCTGGACTCCATACTTAATACTCCATATAGGAGGGACACATACCTCTAGTAGAAGTGAGTACCAACTTTACAATCGCCATCATCTGAGAGCGGTTTCTGATGATTGAGTAGAAAAAGTGAAGCTAATGGCGAGGATGTGGTAACAATGTTGATGCTTCAAGAAGTAGATATAATTCCCGTAGTGGAAGGACACATACATTTAGCGTAAGTGAACACCATCTCCATCATCGACTTCACCTGGTAGAGGTCGCTGGGTATTGTACACAAGAAGTATTGCTAGTGGCTAGTGTGTGTTACTTACCTTTATGCCGCAGTTGGATTCCTCGTTGAGGATGGCCACATAACTCCAGTGGAACCGGCAAACCATCTCCACCATCGCCTTCATCTGGTTGTGGTCGCTGGGTATTGTATGCAAGAAGTACTGCTAGTGGCTAGTGTGTGTTACTTACCTTGATACCGTAGTTGGATTCCTCATAGAGGATAGAGACATAACTCCTGTGGAAGCGGCACACCATCTCCACCATATCTTTTAACTGGTAGTGGTCGCTGGGTAATGTATACAAGAAGTACTGCTAGTGGTTAGTGTGTGTTACTTACCTTGATACCGTAGTTGGATTCCTCATAGAGGATGGAGACATAAC